>WBNO01024092.1:1176098-1306975 GCA_013400575.1 Peucedramus taeniatus
CTGCCCCAGAGCCCCGGGCCGGCTGCGGGGCTCCTGCCGCCCTCAGGAGCCACCCCGCATTCGGCCCCGCAGGCCGGGCGAACGGCAAAGCCAAAGCCAAGGCATCTGCGGCCGGCGCCGCCCCGGCCCGGTGTTGGGCAGCTGGGTCGGAGTTCCCTGCAGGCACATGTTCCCAATAAAGAGCAGATTTGGGGCTTTGCGTGGCTTTGCAGGGCAGTGGTGGCTGAAGCACGGCGGCCCCAGAGGTCCTGCCACCACTCGCTGCCATGCCCAGCCGGTGTGGGAAGAAGGGGTGCAGAGCCCTGCCGTGTGGGAGCTCCATGGTGGGGAAGGCATGAAGAACCCCAGAGAGGGGCTTCCATTGTGATGAAGGCACGCAGAACCTGTCCTGTGTGGGCTCTGCTGTGATGAAACCTGCACAGCCCCACTATGAATTCTTTGGGACACATGTCTGCAGAGCCTTCTGCATGATCCCTGTTGGCATGAAGGTCTGCAGAGTCCACTGCATGATCCCCGTTGGGGTGAAGGTCTGCAGAGCCTGCTGTGTGATCCCTGTTGGGATGAAGGTCTGCAGAGTCCACTGCATGATCCCCATTGGCGTGAAGGTCTGCAGAGCCTGCTGCGTGATCCCCACTGGGATGAAGATCTGCAGAGTCCACTCTGTGACCTCAGTTGGTATGAAGGTCTGCAGAGCCTGCTGTGTGACCTCTGTTGGGATGAAGTCTGCAGAGCCCTACCACGAGGTATGTGAGGTCTGGGCTGTTCATTAGAGCCCTAGGGAGTGCTGGAGGTTTTGTGTTTGGTGGGATGATGATGGATGAAGAAGAGCTGTACTGGAGATGACCTCTTTTTATGGTCATCTCTTGAAGGCTGGCTTTTGGACAGCTCACCAGGAGAGCCTCTTGACATTTTATCCTTCTACGTTTCCTGGTGATTGAGGTTTTTTTCAAGAGTCCTGAAACAAACCTTTGATGCCCTGTGGTCCTTTTGGACCTTGGTGGCTCCTGTGTGCCCACAGTGAGACAAGTGGCTGTGTCTTTAAGAGGCGGAATTAAGCAAGTGTGTTTTTCGCCTGCTTTCCAGAAGTAGTTATCAAGTTTGAGGGATCGGTTATCTGATCCAGCATGACAGATGGATGCAATGTTTTTGTCTATGATGACTAAACCTATAGAGATTGCATAAATAACTTCAAGGTACATGTTCTGATTTCATGGTAAGTGTGTTTACATGTAGGTGTATGTATATACTTTAAAAAACCCAACAACCAAACCAACACAGAAAATCTCAGTGGTGATCCTCTGCCATGAATGGCTTGAAAACTGCCCTTTTTGCATCTGTGCCCTGATTTCTCTGAGTGACTCTCCCTAACAGCTGTAAGTTAGCCTGCTGTCTATGAACTGTCTGAGACTTTCTGAAGGGCAGCTCCAAACTCATTCCAGCTTGTTGCCTGCAGAGATCCAGAAGAGCTCTAAGTGCCAGCAGTGATGCTTGCTGTCCCAGCCACACTAGCTCAAGGTAGGAGGGTCATTCATGGGATGGCATGGTCCTGTCCCTGGCTGGCAGAGCCTGATATCTGGTAACCAGCTCTCTGCTGCAAATAGCTTATGTTGCTTAAAGTATTCAAATCCCACTAAAATGTCTGAAGATACAGCTTTGCATACACTGAAAGTACCTGGAGCTATTTTGTAAATCCTGGTTGCATTGTCCTAGTTAGCAGCCTGGTTGTTTCCTGTGGAATTTTGTTTTACCTCACTGTGGACCTGTGTATCTCATGCTTTTAAGCATTTGACTCCTGTCATGTAACTCCTCTGTAGTTATACTTGTGTGATGTCTTTCCCTGGTAAAACACTGTGCTGTTTCTGCTGCTCACTGAACTCAGGCACTATAGACAGTGTCTAGATGTGAAGCTTGTGTGCTTCTGGAGTTGCTGTGTGTTTAGCAGGGAAATTTCCTGGATCAGCAGGAAATCTTGGGCTGTTGTTGTCTGCTTTAATGAGCAAAGGTACCTGCTGAAAGCAGCGTACCCTAAAGTGTGGTTCAATGATGAAGTGCTCCTGGGAGAAACTGCAGTCCAGGATCACTGGAGCAGTTCTTAATCTGCTGAAGATCCCATCTAATGCCAGCAGGCTACAATTGCTCTGCTGCAGCTGCATTCCTGCAGTGGGAGGAGTGTCTTGGGGGACTGAAATGTCCTTCTAAAGAGGTTCCCAGGCTGACTTCTGGAACCAGCTTCTGCCATTGCCTTTTTTTTTGTAATCAACCACCTAAGATGCTTGGAGGTTGAGTTGCATTGCACTCTGAGCTAATTCATAAACAAATACCAGTTGAAATACAAAAAAGAATTTCTAAAAGTGTTTCTTAAATAGTTTGCCTGTGATACCAGTTTCTATATAAACAATTTTTACACAGATTCTTGTGATGTTGATATCATAGGGCATCACTGAAGATCTTTACAAGAGTCATTAACAAGCCTTGACTGCTGATTAAAAATGGCTGCCTTTAGTCATAAGGAAAGATGATCAAGCTGTCAATATGGTGTATGTATTGTGGTTTGTGTGTTTGGATTTTTTGTTTTGCCCCCAATGATTGTCCAAAACCAACCAGTGATACTGGATGGGGGTGAAGAACTGTTCAAGAGAGCCATGTTGGCCACCCATGACTTCCAGCAGACATGAATATGGACTTTGTTAGGTGGTGGACAGAGTGAACTTTATACCCAAGTCAACCAAAATAAACTGCAAACTAAATTACAGCCTTTTAAAGGAAATCCAGCACTGAAGAGACAAACAAAATCCCAACCAAAAGTCACAGATCCCATAGCTAGAAAGAGTATGATGAAGATAAAAACCTGGTGCTGCAATCTGTTGTGGACAAAAGCAGGGTGGACAATTTGGCTGTGCTTGTTCTGGTGTACTTTTGAGGGTAGCAGGTGCCATTTTGATCTCAGACTTTCTCTGTGAAAGCAAACATTATTAAACAAATGCTGGCCTGTATTTTTCCCATGGAGAAATACAGAAGAGAAACTAGTCACGTTTTGGGCTCTCCAGAATGGCCACATGGCAGATCTGTCTGTGCCTTGGAGCCATTTCTGATGGACGGTTTTATAAAAGCCAACTGCAGAACTCCAAACTATTTCCCACACACTTGAGAGGGATTAGCTAATGCTTCAGTGCCGTGCTTCAGTGATGAAGAACAATGTTGTCATATTGCTGGCAGAGTTAACCTTGGACTGGAAAATCCATTGAGCAGGGAGTATTATTGGTTCCTGGCTCTGCTGTACCATTTCATGGGTGCTCTTAGGCAATGATTGGCCCTAAGAGGGGATCCCAAAAGGATTTGTACAGAATGGAGATACAGCTCCAGTCCTCAAGACCTCTTCTCAGTTTCTGGCTGGTCCTTATGATTCTGACACAAAGTGGTCTGTGGCTGGAAAACTTCCTGAAAGTGTGTGTAGATGACTTACTAAGAAACTGCTTTCACCACAGTGAGCTGCTTTGTGCTCAGCCCCAACCTAAGGAAACTAAAAAAGTGAACCAGTTCCAGTCCTTGTACAAAGACTTAGTACCCATGCTGAGCAGTAAGAGAAAGGAGGGTGGCATGAAAAGCAGCTGCTAAGCACCCAGTCTTAGGAAAGTGAATTTTGCAGAGATAGGAAACAGGAGAAGAGGAATTGCTGTCCTACACCAGTGCTTGTCAACCAGAGCAGGGGTCCTCCCCCTAATCCAGAGGGGTCTGCTCTCTGTGAAGCACAGTGGTCCAGCTGACTCGTGCCAGGACCCTTCCACTTCTTATCATCTGTGATTGCTTTAACTCCGTAGTTTGTGTCGGCTGTTTTTGACATATTTCATGCTGGGAACTCCTCAGCTCGTGGTGGCCAGAGGTTAACCCAGCTGAGAGCTGGCTTCCACTGAAGTGTGCCTACTTTCTCAAGACTAGGTTTGTGCTTTTAACAGATGTCTAATTCTCTTTTCCCTCTAGGCCAGGGAGGTTAATTGGAGGAAAGTGACTGTACATCGGGCCCAAGAGCCTCCTACAGAGATACTTGGCACAAATAAATCAGCCTATTTTTGATGAATAACAAGGCCCCAAAGGCTCTAGTTCTTGCTGCCTGCACAAATTGCAGGTATAAATTTCACAGCTGATCACAGGGACTCCAGAATTCAATTAACTCTCAGCTCATTTAAAAAAAAAAAAAGCTGCCTGCCTATTTAATTATGAGTGTCACTGATACTACACATGCTGTTCAGGAAAACTCCAATTAATAAAGCATTGCATCATTAATATGAGTGACAGCATGAAGCCTGTGACTCTCTGAGGAGTCTGCCTTGACCCTCTGCAATGACAGACTTGGGATTTAATGGGAAGGAGAATCTTTTTCTTCAGGTTTGGGTGATGCTGAGGGAGCTCCATGCTTTGCAGGCTGTTCTGGATGCCCTGTTTTGTGGTTGGGATGTAATGTAGTGCTAGGAACTGATGATTTAGACCTTCTGATACTTGGGTAAACTTCTAGGGTCTCTGATTGTGAGTATGGGGCTGCACAGAGACACATGGGGCAAAAATCTGCAAGGATTTTTGGAAGGAAAATGCAAAGATTAACGTGTAAGGCACGGTGAGAAGAAGACAGCAACATTCTTCTTGCACTGCCTTTACCACATTAAAGCACATTTCACTGCCAGGAAGGGTGTTAACCAAAGCTGTACAAATAACCACATCTCTGCAGAATGTTTCATTTTCAAGTGTTCTTGATTTAAATTTAGCTCAGTCTCAAAGATCTATCAATAAACAGACACATTTCATTTTGACTTTCTAATGTGTCTTTCATTTTAAGCCCAAATTGATCTGATCTGGTTATTCCATTACTCTCTGCCTGTGCCCATCCTGCTTCTCGCTTGATTTCATACCTTACAGATTGTGTTATTGGAAGTGGTCTCCATTTTTGCAGCTGCATCCTTCCACATCAGGAGGGTGTCTGTGCCAAATGGCTCTTACCACAACTGAAGTATCAGAATGATACACAGAAGGTACTGTGTACCTTCTCTTGACCTGTCTCCCAAACTGTGTCATTCTTTCCTCAGCACTATGTGTGACCCACAAGGATCACAGACTGGCATTTTTGTTATTTGTTCTACAGATCATGTCCAGTTTGTGCCTCAGTTTTCTCAATAATACTAATAATACTGAATTCTGCTTTCTCTTCACACTATTGCCTTTTTTTTTTTTTCCTGAGTGGCTCTGTTCCTGACTACAGCAATCTTCTTTCCAATAGTGGCAAAAACAATCTCGCTGCTCTAGCCCAGAGGCAGATGTCACCCCAGATTAGATGTCATGGCTCCATCTCTGCTCCAGTTCTTGCATCTTCCGGGGATTTCCACACTGGTCACCAGTGCATTCAGGAAATGTGTGTCCAGATTTTGCTGCAAAAATCTGGTAGTCACTTTGATTGCCTCAGCTTTCTCCAGTCCTTTCATAAACTGTTTGCCTTATTGCCCTGTTCTGTGTGCTGCTGTTCCCTGTTGTTTGTCAGAGCTGCAGCTTTTGCTGCCTGTTTGCCACATTTAAGCAGAATGTCTTCGCCATTTGTGTTCAGGCACACACTTGTCATCCATTAAATATCTGCAGGACCACTTCTCTTGTCCACAGTATTATCTTAAGACCAAAACCAAAAGAGAAGCTTTTCCACTCTCTCATGCTTCTGCATTTCTGGTCCATCTCTAGCAGCTACTTCAGTGCTGGAAGAGAGTGGGTGTTTTGTTCGAGTTTATTTTTGCACAGTGAGTGGCTGCACAAGCCCTAGAGCTCTTCAAGGGCTGTAGCTACACCAGCATTTCTGACACTAGTGAGAGTTCAGGTTTAAACCTATTCACTGATATCCTAGGACTGCTCCTTTCGTGCTACCCACTTTCATTTTCTACTTACTTTGTTCCCCTGTTGCTTCATCTTAACCTGAAATAATCTCTGTCCTGGGCTGGAGCTACCTGTCTGTCTTGTACTTGTACAGCCTGAGGCTTAACAGAGCTCTTATTGATGGCATGGGGCCCTGGGCACTGCTGAAGCACAGCTCTTGGATTCAAACTCTGCTGCCTGCCCTCCCTGGGCAGTGCAAGCCTCCCCTGTCAGTAGGGCTGGTGCTTGGCTGTGACCAAACTCTCCTGGGACTCGGCTGAGCAAACTGTGAGAAGTGACTGTAACCTACTTGAATCAGCAGGGCATGGTGGCTGCTGCTACAGCCCTCGGGTGGCAGCTTGCAGTTCTCCTGCTGCAGCTGTGCAGGCCCTGGAGAGCTCTGATTCCCACCTTGCTTTCTCAGCTGGGACTTGGTGGGTGTAGCACAGTGCTCATCTTGGAGAAAGCAGCCGAGAGTTGATGGAGACAAAGGGGTTGGATGCTCCTCATGAGAAGGCTGAGGTTCTTCTTGTTTTCAGCCCCTTTGGAGGTCTTCACACAACCCCATTTTCTAATTACTGACTTTCACCTGCAAAATAAGGATATCCCTGTAAGCCTCATGAGCTTTAATTGTGAATAGCAAGTGTAATAGTTCAGCAGTCGCCAGTGATTGAGGAGAATAGGGCTCAAGTCCTTGTTTTGACAGAAGTGTGATATTTAGGCTGCCTGTGGGAAGTCTTGCCAACTCTAGAACCTGTTTAAACTGTTCTGCAAAATTTTGATTGTTATGAAGTGAAACTGCAATGAAAAAAAACTTGTGGTCGTGCTTCTTGACCAGCTGCAGCTGGGCATGGAGCTTTTTGCCATTGCTTGTCTTGTACAACTGCAAGACATTGACTTTTCCTGCTGTTTGTCATCTTCTCACCACCTGTGGGGATGAGGTCTAGGTAAAGGTTGTGAGCCACTTTAATCTGTGCCCCTGGGCCAGCAGTGAGTTAGCCAGTGGGGCTGTGATGTTCATCCAGCCTCTCTGCACATCCACCTTTCTGAAAGCATTGCTCATCTGCAGTGAAATTCCTTGTGATGCTGGAGGAAATGGAATGTGAGACTGCAGCTCAGAGATGTGCAGGTAACAGGACCTCCCCCTGTGAAAGGCTGAAACCCTCCAGAACTCCTGCCTCTAGCTTTCCTGGCTTTGAAGATGGACTCGTGTGCCAGCCGTGCGAAGGTGTCAACTTCATCCTGAAAGCAGATTTCCTACACTTAAAGGGCTCCTTCTGGCTTCTTCAAAGCACACAAACCCCAGTGCAACTGAAGATGACCCCCACACTGACTGTAGCTGTGTCTGGACCCCCTGGCTGGTCCCATCTTTGCTGGTAAATGCAGCTGTGGACAAGGTGCTACCCCTCAGCTGAGGTTGCTCCCTCACCAGGGTACCAAGTCCTCTAGCCCCCTCGGGATGACCCTGAGCTGCCTTGTTCCCTGCATTTGTCAGCCTCAGGGCAGCTTGTTCACTTTGCAAGGCACAGCCCTTTTCTCAGCACAGCCCACAGGCAAAAGGCAGGATTTTTATTTGTCTGAGAGTAGAAAAAAACCAAAAAAAACAAAAAAAAAACCCACAAAAAAAACCCCCACCATAAAAAAGCTCTTTGTTCTCTGTATAATAAGCCTTGGCCCGAGGGAATTCAGGAGCCAACTTTTGGCGCTCCTTGTGCATTTTAGGTATCACTGAGCTGCTAGTGCAGGGACACCATGCTCACTTTCTCAGTTTTGTTGAATATTAGGTGTGGGGGATCCAGGATGCTTCCCATCCATGAAACTGCTATGTATTCTTCTTATGGAAGGAATGCTCCCCATGCTAAAAGGGATGTGTGGCCACTCGAGATGTGCAGCCTCCTGTTTGGAAGCCTTCCTTGTACAGCATGTGGGAGCATGTGGCAGCAGGGAATCGAGACCTGCAGCATCCTGGGATTTGCCAGTTTGAGCTGCTGTAGAAATACAACACTACAGTGTTTTCAGCACTGAGTAGAGTCCTTAGCCCTGGCTTTAATGGAACAGCAGTGACACATGCTATGTCAAGAGCTGGTTGTACCCTTTAACAGGCTGGGAGGAGACTCATGCTCCACACCCAGATGCTTTTTTTCCTTTGGTTTGATGCTCTTTACTACCCCTGGTGTAATCCAAGTAACGTCAAGTCTGAGTACTCTTGACTACGTTCCACCAGAGCAGCTCCTCTGTGGCTGCGTGTATGGCTACAGCTGATAAGCACTACAGCTATCTAGTAAGCTAGACTTGACCTAACCCCAGAAAGCTGGGATTCTGCTTTGGTTTGGCATCAAATGCAGAGGCTGATCTGAACCTGGAGGATGGGAATCCAAAGCATGTGAGTGTTGGCTTTCCTGGGGGGCTCCTAAAACTTCTGCTCCTGCGCTGAGCCTGATCTCTAGGTATTCACTTTTATTTTCAGCACTGTGTTCCAATCCCATCCTGAAATCAGGTCTGAGTGGTTGAAGTATGACCTCTGTGTTCCCTGAGTAGCTGCACACTTGGGCTCTGCATAGATTTTTCTTTACATATCTGCTCGTTCTAATTAGGATCAACTTCTAGATGAAATACAACTGACTTGTGTACTTGCCCAAACTGTGAGGATTTGGGGTTTGAGTTTTGATGAAGTGTGGTGTATTTCTTTTTAATGTTTTCACAGCTCTGTGGTATCTGGCTTCAGCTGGGATCAATAGCCAAGGTGCCAAAATAAAGCAGGAGTGGCTGGGGTTGGGATTTTCCAAGCCTCACAGACAAAATAAGAAAGTAAGAGGGCCTGTTGTTAGCTGGAGTGTTTTCTTACGTCACTGTGGAACAATCTGCCTTGAGGGAATCCAGCAGTCCAGATTAGCACAGAGCATCTTTTTCCTTCCAGCTCCTTTGGGAAGCCTTGTGAGGATAATCAGGGGACTTTATTTGAAATATTAATCTCTGTCTTGGAAGCATTTGGCCCCTTAGATAAATTGCTGAGGAAGGCACACAGTAAGACTTCTTTTTTTCCCCTTCTTGTCTCTGGAGAGACAATGAAATAGCCACTGAGTCCTTCTGCTTGGATGCCAGCCATTGTGGCTCCCATGGAAGGTCCCAGCCCACAGAGATGTTGCTCAGGTGAAACCTAAATAACATTACTGGCCTTTGAGAAACATGCATCACTGTACCACTGGAATGTTTGCCAACAAAAAGTGCCATATTTTTTCCAAAATTATGCTACATTTCTCTGAATTAAATTGTAACAGCAGTCCTTGATGGGTAGGAAGCTTACTTTGTTTTGTTGGTTGGTTGTAGTGCAGTGTTTAGAGTTAAAAAGAGCTCTCAGCTTTTCCACTCCCTTTTTCCTGGGCTGTAAGCAGACTTCCCCTCCACCACCCTGGCTGTGCCTTGACTTGTGTTACCTGAGCAACTGAAGAGTGCTGTTTTGGGAAGGTGCATGTGTGTGCAGTCTCCTTGATGGACTAAATAAATGGAATTCATCATATTACTCTCTATTTTGCCTGTTTCTAGAGCTTGCTAAGCAATCCCTAAAGATTGCAAATAAATAAACTGCGTCAGGGCCTTATCTTGAACAAACTTGACTTTTTTCCTTTGCAGAAATTGCATACTGTAGTGTCAGCTTTGCAGGGGATGACAGAAACCAGGATCCCAAATTACCATGGCTTGTGGCTAATTCAAGTATTTCACTGTCAGCTGAAGCTGAATTTCCTCATATTCTAATTAGAAATCTTAGCTGGCTGGAAGGATGGGATGGTTTCACTGGAAGCATTGGCAATGCACCTAAATAAGCAGATTTTACATCCTGCTGTTTTCCCTCTATAGAATGTTATTAATTATTGTGCTGATATATAGGGGGTGGAGGAATAGTGTCTTGCCCCTGTCAGCTGCAGAGGTGGGAAGCTGGGTTATGCTTCAGGCTTTGGGGCTCAGTCCTGTTCAGTGTTCTCACTTGCAAAAAGTTGGAGCAAGTTAGCATCCTATGTTTGAAATGACTGTTGGTATTAAATACACTCATTTAGAAATATCTGGTAATATGGGATATGAAAGGGAGGTGACATCCCCTGTATTTCTCTCCAGCTTTTCTCCTCTGCAGGCTTTTGCTTTTCTCTTCAAAAAGGAATGTGAACTTTGCCACGTACAACCAGAAATACTGGTTCAGCATGACTTGCTGGGTCTTACCAGACTCTTTGGTTTTCTCGCTCCAAGTCCAAGAGGTTGACCTTTCTTATAGAATCTCAGCTTGTATTAATTTTACAGATTAAATCATATAGATGACTTTTCGTGATCCAGTCTAGGTGCTCTGATCCTCAAATTCAGTGACCAATATCTTGATTTGGTGGTCATATGATTTTTTTTTTTGTTCTTCCCACACGGTATCTCCTCACAGGTGGAGGACAACTATGCAGCCTTTAAAGGTGTATTAACTTCTGCATGACCTTTGAACAGAGTGTATTAAATCAAATTGCATGTGTTGCTTTGCTTAAGGAAGGCTGTTCCCCCACACAGAGATACTCATGTGAAGGAATGGGTGCTTGCAGGAGAAGCAGCAAGCCTCTGTAAGTCACCCAGCAGCAAAGCTGAGGTGAAAACACCATCTGGGAATGATGGGTGTTTCTGCCAGAAAAGGTAAAGTGAATATCTAGTTGAATTACACAATATTTGGCTCAATCATGCTGGTGGTGTTGCAAGCATATTCTTGAAAGCTGGACTTGGCACTGCTTCTTACCACCTCACCAACATGACTTGGTGTGCTCTGGCTCTTGGCACTCCTACTGGAAATAGGGTGGAATAATGCTGCACAGCAAATCTTTTAAAGCACAGTAAATATAGGAGGTGGAAAAGTCTTTAAATGGCTGATTGAACTTGTCTGGAACAGTCATGAAATTCTCCTTGGAGCCAGAGCAGAGTAAATAGCCTAGGTGTCCCTTTTTCCCTCATTCATATGTATTTCTGGAGGAAAGAATAATTCGGAAATCTTTCAGACTAAACAAAACTCTTTGACCTCTTGTTATAGCCTTTCTTCTCCCCCTTTTAAAAAAAGCTAACATTTTGGCCATGCAATAATTCACAAAAGCTTTTTGCCTTGCCAAAATTGTACACTCCATCCCCTGCTCCCCCAAATTCACTCTGCTCCATTTAGTAGAGTTGGCAAAAAACTGACTTCATGCTGTGGAGAATATTTGTTTCTTAATAGAAGATGGAGCAGAAGTGGAATTGTGCTGGTTGTGTATATTTTGCCTTCTCAAGATTAGCCCCAAGCAATTATCTGACTATGGACTGTGCCAGAAAAACACAACAGAACAATTTTAGCAGTGCCAATGAAAACTCCAGAATGTGCTGCACTCAAGAGTGTAATTTTAGATTCTGTTTTCAAGTAGTATTTCTGTGACATCATTGACTTTAGGAAAAATAATACCCCAGGGCTTATTTTACAAACAGGATGGAGCTTTATGATTTGGCAGCTTTCCGTAGGCAGAAAGACAAATGTTCATCACTTACAAACCCCTGCATGACAACGGGCTTTGCTTCCTATCAGCAGTTAAAAGTAATGAGAAAAGGTAAAAACTGATGTGGAGAGGGAGTTGGTAGGCACCTGCCTGCTGCCCTGAGGGCAGGGATGCTCAGATCACCTCCAGTAGAACCTGAGCTGTGGGAAGATTTGTTCTGGGAGTGAGAGCACTTCTGGCTAAATCCCGTGTGTAGAGTTGCCCCGGGCAAGATTTGGGAAATACAGTTGTTCCTGCTTGTGCTGCCTCTGGTCTCGGTTCATAACATCAGCGTACTCAAATCTGGTGTGAGGATGGGAGGGCTCTGCTGGTCCCCTGAGCAGGCTCCAGCTGCCTTTGGAGTTCTGTCATTCACATGCAGCCTCTCTGCTGTGTGCTTGAGAGATTGGGATGTCGTGGTGACACTCCCTGTGTGCCTCAGCCAGAGCTCTGCCATCAGGAAATGCTTTAAATTTCTTCACTACTTCTTTTGAGAGTTCTCTGTTGATTGTAGGACTGGTAGGGGTCTCCATGTAACTGTCTGGTCCTTTTTTCAGACCATGTGCACTTGGGTAATTCTTTACAGACCTCTGAGGCTGAGGTGCAATGGCATCTCTTATTCACAAATCCTGTTCTTTCTGGTAGAAAGGGTTTTCTTCATTCTAATTCACAGTGATGGACTTAAAAACACAGAAGGGAGAATGCAAATGGGAAAAGGATTTTGCAGCCTGCAAAAGTCGCTCTGTATTTGACCCTTACTGTTCCTTTCTGTTCTTCCCCTACCCATTCTGGTTCTTTCCTGAATAGTCTTTGTGCTTTCTTCCCCCATTCCTTCTTTTCTCTTATGGATATTTTAGAAAGCTCCCATAGAACCTGCACCAGACACTTTCAGGCAAATTCAAAGTGAATTAAAGAAAAGATAATATCCGTATCAGCCTTTTTCATACTGGAAAGCTCTGTAAGCTCAATGGCTGCCTTTGAGTCAGTGAAATAACTTGTTTCCTTTCAATAAAGATTTTCTTATGAAAAAAGAGAGAGTTCTCTGGCCCTAGGGCAAACCATGCTGCAGCTTTCCTTCACCCTATACCTCCCAGCACATGCAGGTGGAAAACAGGTTATGTTCACTGGGATGAATCAGTTGTGGCTTGAAGGTGAAGTGATGACACCAGCTCTGTCAGCAGCTGGTTGATTCAGCGTTCTCTCAGGAATTCAACAAGTTCATAAACTCACTCAGATTGCACACAAATTTCTTTCACGTTCAGCACCAGTGACCAGCTCCAGTGGAGTTGCTCCCAGGGGATGTTGGTGCATCTGGCACGAGATGGTTCTTCTGTTGCTGGACCGCAATCCTGTTTGGCAAGTTTGGGCACAGCAGCCATGATCCGAATGAGTAGGCTCATTGTTTGCTGGAGTGGGGAGATGTAGGCATCAGGTTGCCTCTGATTGTGTGAACTAATAGCTCTGTTCCAGAAAAACACGTGTAACTCCTGCTGATTTCCATGAAAGTGAGTAATTTGCTATGAGCGTGAACTCTGTCAGAGAGGGGCTGCATCTTCCCCTGAATATGTGCAATGTCCAAAAATCTTGGGCACTGTTATAATATAAATAACAGATCCTCATAGTCTCATCAGCTCCTAGACTCCCTGGGGGAGCTTTGCATTCTTCTGTAAATATGAGCTTTGTGGGAGAAGTCTGATGCTACACAAGCATGTGAGAATTTCCTTCCCAGTTGGCATGAAAAGACTATAAATCTGTGGAGACACAAGCCCTTCCCCCTAGACCTTCCTATAAAATTAATGGGTGTTCAGTTAAGCCAAAACAAAGAGTGGTTTCCCTCAGGCAAAGTTGTCTTTTTTTTTTTAAAAAAGGCATTTTAGCATACAGATAGAAAACCTTGTTTAAATCCATGTTTAATAATGCAGTAAGTGTCCAGGGAAAGGAATTGTATTTCTTGCCCTGCTTTGGGCTTTCAGCTTCCTGGGAGTAAAGGTTGGAAAATAAACAAGGGCTGATGGTAATGGAGATTAAGGGTGACCTTGGCCTGTGGGGTGACTTGCATGACCCTGTAGGGATTGAGTTGTTGGATAATGGAGACTTTCAGACTACCTCTGTCAGGCAGGGAGGTCAGCTGTGTCACTTTGACTCCAGTTTTTCTCTCTCCTTGCTCCCTACCTCCGTGTTGAAGAGATGTTTTAAGGGACAGTGGCAGAGAGCTAAGAACAGGAAGTCATTAAAAACTTCAGTTCTCCTCTAAAGTCCTTTTGGACAAAGAGGTGGCAGCTGCCATCATGGCAGTGTGGTTTTTTTCTGGTCAAATCCTGAAGAAGGTGATGGGAGGGTAGGGAGGTAACCACCTGCTCTGCCCCTCCCTGACAACACATAGCTGGCATCATCTCAAACTCATCTGGCTTTGAATCCTTCCTATCACTAAATTCTGGAGGAGAAACTGTGCATGATTCTTCCTTTCCACTGTACCTGGTTTTATATTCCTCAGAGTCTCAGAAGAAATCAAAAGATATAGATCTCACTTGGTTAGAAACTAGATGAGGCTGATAGCCCTCAGTACAAAAAAAGCAATTGAAGAATATTTTAAGTTTGTATCACTGCTTGGCAAACAAGTCAATGACGGCTGTCTCCAGCTTTGGTAGCAATGTGAAGCCTGCAAAATACAACCCACGCTGGGAGCTGAGATGCAAAATGCCTGCAAGCATATCTGGATATTGAAATGATAGGAGTTGTGAGTCGTTTCTTATGGTGTGGGTTTGTGTTTAATATCACAAGAATTTTTTAAGCCTTTGTGTAAATTTTGTTTAGTTTTGGAATATTCAGGTCTAAGTGGATGTCCTGATGGAAAGGGGTTTTATTTATTTATTCATTTTGGATAGGTGAAATAATGCCTTCCAGGGCTCCAGATACTGCTCAATAATTTATAGCAATCTAGAGGTACAAACAATTTCCTAATAGAACTAAAGGCAGCTTGAGGGCAGGTGGGAGCATGGTGAATGAGGAGGTAACTGCACCCAGAGGATCAGAGGCACAGCTGCATTTTGTGCTTGGTAATGCCCCGGGGATGTGATTATCTTTTGATAACAGAACTCCTGTGTGCCTCTCTGCCTGGCAAGGGTTGGGAAGGTGCTGGAATAGCTCTTCAGTGAGCAGGATTCCCTGCAGAGGATCCTTTTGAAAGCATTTGGGAACCTGAAACAGCTTTTTATTGTCGGGAGAGGTCACGGTTCTGGAAAGCCCAGGCTGTGACCCTGCTGCCTCTGCTGTGTGGGTGGGAGAACACCACCATGGGAGGCTGCCCAATTCTCTTGCCTTCTCTCTTTTCTCCTGGTTACGACAGGAGAAGCTTGTCTGTTGTGCCTGGAGCCAGACAACTCCATTTTCTTATATGGTTGCCCTTGGGCCATTTCAATTCAAAACCCCTCTCTAGGCAGAGTGTGTGTGATGATTTTCTGCTCTTTCCCTCTCTCTCCATTTGCTCTGCAGCTGCTCTGAACGCAGCTCGCTGCTGGAAGTAGTTGCTGAGAGCAACGTGATTCAGCCAGGGTTTCATTTTTGCTGCTGTAACCTTCTGTACCCTGCTATTGATGGAGTTTTGATGTGTTTGACTCCAAGTATGGGATTCTTCACCTCCAGGCACCAGTCCTGCTGGATCCCAAATGTGCTAATGCTCATTTAAGCAACATCAATTGGCACACTGCAACGGAGCTTTGATCCTACAGCAAGGGCTTATCTGCTAAATGACTGCAAGGGTGTTAGTGTCCCTAAGGGTTAGGCTCAGCATATGCTTGCACAGGAAAAGGGCAGCTATCTGAAAATGTTTTTCAGCGTTTTCTGGGGTAGGTTAAGAAGGGAGACAATATTACACATTGCGTTTGGAAGAAAAGAAAACCCTTAAGTGCTCAGTTTGTAACCCAAGGTTACAGATCCCTTTTTAGACAGTTCTGCTCATGATCCAGGGAGAGGAAGCAAGAGGTAAGGTCGTCTGCCTAATTTTTCTTTTTTGTCATCCTCTCGCAGTGAGTTTTTGCGCTAGCCTGCAGACAGAGGGAAGAGCTGGGTGGGTGGTGATGAAACAATCATCACTTAAAACTATTTGCTGATAATGAGTCACTCTTCATGGAGTCCCAATCTGTTCTCCCTTCTGTCAAATACAAGTGCAGCAAGTCTGCCTGCTTTGCTAAAGAGTTTTACTGGTTTAGTTTTTTTTTTCCCCTGAAGGATGGGTTCTAGCAGGAGGATTTGGCGAGAAGGACGAAAGAATGAAATGTGTTTGTGGATGAATATTAATAAAGAGGTTTCTTTTTGTGCCAAAACTGAGGATGAACCTCCTAGCAGCTCAGATGAGGAGCTGGGAGGGTTATCTGCAGTCTATAGGCTCCCTCTTCTCTGTGGCACAAGTCTTGCCAAGTCCCCATGGCTGTTAAGCCTCAGCTGAAACTGGAGTTTAATGCAGAACCTTCAGCTCAGGTGGTGAGGCACAGGGTTTCTCCTGCTGATGGGATGGTATTTAAAAAGAACAAAGAAAATTATTGAATACGAACCTAGGGATGACCCAGCATAAAATAAAATAAAGCCTGCATGATCCCAACAGGCCCTTAGGTCTTTCCTTCTCCTGCAGTTCCATTTGCAATGATTTATTGTTGATATCTTGATAAATGCCACCCAGTGTGTTAAGAGCTGTCTGGCTTGTGTTGTGTGAGGGTGGCTGTGATGTCTTCCCTGATATGGTTCTTGCTATAATAGGCCAGTCCTGTGATTTTGATGAAAATTCAATTTTCTTATAACAAGATTTAACAGAAAGTTTATTGAACTATTGATAATGGAGAATGCAATAGATACACATCCCAGAGTTCATATACGCTAAGGCATTAAAGAACACATTGCATGTTTATCACTGTCATATCCAATTAAGGTTTAATTATAAACGAAAAGAATTGGCCATTCAAGCATGGGAAATTACAATCAAGGAAGGGCTAAGCATAACTTCTGGGTCAGACTGGACTGAAATAAAGAGAATTAAGAGAGTTTGGCATTTCTTTCCAGAACTACTTGGACTTCTGCTATAGACTAAGGCATAAGTTTTGTTCAGTGACCTGTCAAGTGAGTTGGGCCCTGGCAGTGAAGTGAGCCTGTGCCACATGCTGAAATCATCTCTAGGAGCTTTGGGGCCTTCTTCCAATGTGTGAATGCATTGCTGTTAGTGCCAGAGGGATACACAGCTCTGCATCTGCCCTGTCACAAATCCAGCGAAACCTTCCACCAGCATATTTTACTGCTTTTCAGTTCATCCTGATTGTAGTGAGCCCGCTTCAAACACAATAATCCTTCTTGCAGATCAGATATACAGTAATCCTCCTTTACAAGCGAGAGCACAATGGGCCTCTGCCGTCAGACATGATGTAATCCTGCTGCATCAGATAGAGAATTTCTTCCCTGTGCCATGTGAAACACTGTCCTCTGTCTTCTTACACCAGACTGCAACCTTTTCCCATCAGGTGATTTTCACATCCATGCACTGTGGTTCCTTTCTAGGCTCTAAGCCATAAATTCCCATATTTCCTTATCATACTCTGCTACAACGCAGAGATTCCATGTCCCTCGGAATGGTAGCAATGGGTAAAATGGGAATTTCTACATTTCATGTGATGTGTTCTTTTGAGTAGGGACTTCTCCTTTCTTCTGCTTTGTTCAGGACCTAGAGCAGTTAGAGGCAATGAACCCCAGGTATTAGGGGAATATACAAACCAACTGACTGCAGGCTCTCTTGCTTGCAATTCTCTGCACTGTACAGGCTTCTTAAAAACTGCGAAGCTCATCTTTGAGCTCTGCTAAAAACAGGTGCTGTGGTTTTACCCCAAACACAGTGCAAATTGAGCAGCTGGCAGCTCCTCCAGCTGCACCTCCTCTTCTCCTGGTAGCTCAGGTTTGTTTGCACTGTCTTGTGCAGACTGCTTTTAAATAATTCTTCTGCTGGGATGATACAGGAGAGTCGTCTTTTGTATGCATGTTCTCTTTAACCTTTCTCTAATCCTTCTTGTGGGTCCTGAACATTGCAAATCCTCTCCCCTTCAAGTACAGGCTCTGCTAGTTTCTTGACTGGGGAGGGGAGAAGAGGGAGATGCTGTCATGTGGAAGGAAAGGATGTATTCTATCGCTCTCTTAATCCTCCAGTCTGTTAGAAAGCAGCTACACATCCTGCCTGATTGAATACCTGCCTCGTAATTCAATCTTGGAGTTCCACTGCCATTCATAAATAGATTACACTGCTGTGCTGCAGGGCTGAGCCAGGGTTTGTGTATTCCACCAGGCAATCCGTGGCTTTGGGGATTTACCCTCTGCTATGGGGAGGTGAAGCAGCTGAGCAGGAAGCTGAGTTGGGGTGTTAGATGGCAGGGATTGTCAACTTTCTTGGCTTTAGGGCATGCACACCCAAATATTCCCTTTACGTGGCTTGGAGCCACACAGATATTTCAATATGGATGATGAGATGGCTGCTGTCTCAATCTGCTTTTAATTTGTCCTGTTAAGCAGATGTTTGGTGACTTGCACAGTTCTGACCCTCTACTTCCGCAGAAATGAGTGTACAGTGAAAAGTGGCTCCACTCCTGTGCTCTTCTGCCTTGACCACCCTGTGCAGTGTCCATCAACACTGACTGGCACTTCTTGGTAGCATCAACACACACTTCTGGCATAGTGGAACAGAGGGTAACGGGTGTGGCATTCCCACCCATGGACAAGCTCCCCTTCAGATGGTGTTGCCACTTTGAGAGACAAAGTGATCTGTGTTTGCAAAATGTACATCTCTGTAACCTAAGAGAATGCAATTCAGAGCTGATAAGTAATAATCAGATAGGTTTAGCAACCAAAAAAACTTCCAGGTTTTTGCTGGGGTCAGAGCCATGAAATGGTGTTTGTTTGTGGACTCCTCTCGCATTTGCAGGATCTGGTGCTGTTCTAGGGCCATGGCACGATGGACATGGGGAACTGAACGGAGAAGGTGGTTTTGTGGTGCTGTCTTTGTGCCTCTTGGGTTATGAAGTGGGAGATGCTCATTCCTGGAGCAGAAACTGGGTGGTTCCTTCACAAGAAAGTTCTTCCAAGGCATCTTTGTGAGCAGGGTGAATGGATCTCGCTGCAGTGTAATTTTTTTTCCTGCTTTTTTCTGTTCATTAAATGATATATATTCTCATGGAGGCTCTAAAATAAATTGTTGTTGCAGAAGCACCTTTTAAAACTTGTCAGCTGTGGGTTTTTTCCCCAGTACCTTTGCCTCTTAGGACCATAAATGGCTTCCTAAAGCAGGAAAAAACCATTATTAATTACACTGCCTAATGAACTCATTTGGCTTTCTGCCCAGCTTCCAAAAACAGCAGTAGCACCAGGCTGGATACTGTTGTCTGACTGTAATTATGTTTATATGGAAAGTTAATTTTTGTTTTCATAAATTGATTTGAGGCTTCTGGAAGCTATTTGGAGATAATTAACTTTGCCCACACAGACCTATATAAGGGCGTTTGTTTACAAGGTAGCGCTCGGTGCTGGAGCATGGAGGTAGATTCCTGGGATCATCTGGAAATATTCAGTTAGCAGCTCAGGGCAGCTGTTTTCAGACACGATTCCCTCATTTTGGGCAGCAATAGCAGGCAAACACCACAGCCTTGAGATTTTTCAGGCTGGTAACAACCCTCAGGGTGGACCTGCAGTCCCTCGCTGCCATCCAAATGAGCCACAATCCAAATAATTCAAACACTGCAGAAGCTGGTGCTGGAATTACAAACTCCCTCAATGTGAACGACAAACCTGACAGTCCCAAATGGAAAAGGCCTGTAAGGAATGAGACCAGACCTCCACAAATAAGCAGTTGTGAGGCAAAAGCAGTTCCCATATATCTTTTATAATGGTGAGGATGGAGAACAGGCAGCAGCAGCGCCAGGTGATTTAATGGGGCCTTCACCAGCAGGATGCACAATTGATGCTGCAGAAGTGACTTATTTGTTCAGTCACAGGCATGTGTCTTTGGGTTCCTAGCCCCTGCAGTGAACTCTTCCTTCAAATCAATTCATTAATGAGCTAATTTATTATGCATGGAGATCCATTAGAGAAATGTGTAATAACCTCAGGATGCAGAGCCCTGCTCCCAGCACACGGCTACTGAAGAACAAAAGAGGGAGGAAAAAGCAAGGGCTCCTTGGCAGCTCTAAGCCTGTTTGGGAACTCTTGTCTGACCCCTTTAAAATGCAGGGGAATTCATAAAGTACTGTGGATCGTGTCTAATGAAGAAGTGGATGGCTTGGCTGAGTGGAGCAGCTTGTGTAGGTCAGTGCCCAGGGTGCTTCTTTTAAAGCTGCATTTTTAAAGTTCCTGTGTCAGTGCACCATGGGCTTTCTTCTTAAAGAAAAAAATTGTAACTCAGAGGCCTGAAATTGTACTAATTTCTTACTGAACACTTCAAAACCATGGACAAAGCTCATCAGAAGGCCTTCAGGGCAGGTTGGTGTAAGATGTGTCTCTGCTCTTGCTGGTGGAGGGGCTGGATGGTATTTAGAATTCATAATTTTGGGTCTACAGAGGATGCTGTCTGTTCTGGTCAGTCTTGCTTGTAACAAAGAACGACTTTTCTCAGCCCTTGCAGAAGACTGATGTCCACACTCTAGCCAGACTGCCAGCAAGCCCATAAATTCCAGCTTTTCCTGTTTGAATTTTTGCATTCCTGTCTCTTGAGCAAATCCCCAGGGTCAGTGTTTTGCAAGTTTTATCTAGTGTGTTGATCAGGATCAGGAAATTTCTACAGATTGAAGGTCAGCATGCTGGAACAACAGCCATGGATGAGATCAGAGAAGAAAGGAACTTCCAGAAGATGCTTGTGGTGTTTCATCTGGTAATCCTGTTGTTGTAAAAGAAGAAGTGAAATGAAGTGTTAATAGAGATGTTACAGGTTTCCTTAGGTTGTTCTCCATCTTTCTGCTCTTCCTTTCCCCCCACTTCCTCTCTTATGCAGCAGCAGGGTTATGAGTTTTATTCCTGATTTGCTACTGCACTTTCTGTCAGTTAGACTTAGGGTCCAACCTCTTTTAACCTATATCTATGACTATGAGAAAAAAGAGTAGTTTTCTGTAGAGGAAACTTGCACTTTTCCTTTCATTAATGGATATTCAGGGCCCTGCTGGCCTATCCTCTTCTCAAATTCTGTCCTGGGATTAACCAGCACCTTGAGAGATGTGGCAATTCAAGGCTGACAGCATCTAAAGTGGAATTTCCTTTTGGATCCTGTGGTTTGGGCACCAGATGGTGAAATGGGTCGAGTACACATGTGCACTTAAAGCACTAATGTTAAAACAAAAATCCTGGAAGCAGGTGTGGTTGAAGGGCTGTGAATTGGACGGGCTGCTCCTTTCTCCTCCATCTGCTGAGTTTTCCCAATGATAGGTGAAGGGTTTACCCTTCATCTCTCCAGTTATTTGCTTCTGTATTTTATGGAGACTGTTTATTGTGCACTACAGGCTGCTCCATAGCTGTGTTCCCATGCCAACCATCCTGCAATATGGTGTACATGCTCAGTGAAACAAAGCAACTTTAATCCTCAACCTTTGGATGTCTCCTGCCCATCGGGGCCAAGCCTCCAAAGAGGAACCCTGCTGCTTTCAAAGTGGAGCTCCAGGTTCCAGTTAATTGGGCCCAGTCATTAAAGGAAATTCAGTTTATGTCTACTGGGACTGTGAAGGGAGTAGATTTTTTAATAGCAAATATCTACAGTGTGTATTGGTTGTCCTCAGGTTAAAAAAAAAAAAAAGCAAACTCTCAGCAGAGAAGAAATAATTCTAATTGCTTGCCGTTGGCAGAATGGCTGCCCTGCTCTTTAGAAGCTGTATTTATATCCTGTAAGAACCAGCTCATTAGCTCTATTGCTCACACAGATAATCAACAACATAATTAATAATTATTTATATGACACCTATGGCAGAGGGCTTGGGATCACACAACAAAACATCATTTCCTTATGATCACTCAGGCATTTCTAACTGTGGGGTTTTTTTTTCCTTTTTTCTGTCCATTCTTGATTTTCTCTGGCTTTTTGTGCCAGTTTTTCATGTTTGGCACAGGTTTTTTGGTTAACTTTCTACCAAGTGTGTTCTTCCCCATTACAAACCTCTCTGAAGTCCCACTTGATTAACAGTTTTTCCAGTGGCACAACTTTGTCACCTTGTAGAGCAACCTGGATTGGCATGAATAGCTAATAGCTTTGTTGACTTCAGTTGTATTATTTATCCTGATTTGTGGACTGATCCCTGATCTTGGATGTCAAAAAGCAGGATTTCTCTTGGTCAAGTGCTCCACCTGTTCTGTATTTTCCCAGGCCAAAGCAGGGCTGTGGAATTCTGTATTTGGGCTACAACCAGGATGTCTGTTCTGGAGAGGACATCTGAGCAGAGCATTCAGATGCTTTCTCCTGGGTGGGATTTTATCTATTTCAACCAAAGATTTTATTCTCAGACAAAGCCCACCTTCTGCTAGGTTTCCCTGGCAGTGCTTTGACTCACATTATGCAAGGCAGCTCCCATCCCCTGACCTGCAGGGTGACCCATGGGGCAGCTTTCATTGTGTTTTGCTAATCTGGGGAATTCTTGCAGCTGCTGGCATCAAGGGTGACATGCATCAGAAATCCTGCAGTCACATCCCATAAAGCCACTTCCCTTGCAGTGCTGTCAGCCTGAGCTGTGTCAGGGCAGCAGGGACAGGTGTGGGACAGCACAAGTGAGCCTTGATCCTTGCCCAGCACAGCAGAGAAGCTCCAGGAAAGAGGTAAAGCTGCTGTGAGCTGAGCACTTGGGACAAGCTGACACTAAGAAAGGTGAAGGGGCTCACTGGGAGATGGGAAGAAGAGCAGGAAATCAGAGAGCACCCCTGTAATGGGACATTTGTAAGGCATAGCTCATGCTGTAGAGACTCATTTCTTACGAGTTTGGAGAGCAGGTCAGGTGTCAAAATGCATTTGGGAAAATTTGAAGATGTGTTTTGAACGGGAAGAGAGGTGGGAGAAGCTGGTTTCTGACTGGGGGTGCTGCTTCCGTGCTCGAGGAAAGGTGTTCTTGCACAGAGAAGCACAGAGAATTAGAGTTCTTGTACTGAAGGAGCAGAGGAAGAGGGTGCATCTGAAGAGGATTTCAGAAGACAGAAGATCCTAAAGCAGGTTGCTGCTGTGTGAAGCTGCCAAAAGGGAAAGAGGTCTGCCCTGCTGGTGGCACCTGCCTGCTGTGGGGAGGCCACTCTTGCCCTGCCCCCTCTCTGGAGTGCTGTCTGTGGAGTTGGGAGCCCAACGCGCCTTTGCCATATCTGTGAGCCTCAGCCTGAGGCTTGGAAACTGTTTGCTGGCACCATGTGTTGCTAAGCAGATGGGCCTCTGCGTTTGTACCCGCTCAGGTTTTTCAGAGAGGGTGGCTTTGGTGTGGCATTTCAGTTATTGTTGCCAGCACAGAAAAACAGAAGGAAAAGCATCTCCAGTTCTTTACCACCTGCGTTCCCTTCCTCTTTGTGGCCCCCATCCAACACCTAAGTAGGTGCTTGCCCACAAAATGCTCTGGGAGGAAAAGGAGAGAGAAAAAAGCCCTACCCAGGTTGTCTGCAAGATGCAACAGGTGAAATTCTGATGTGAGGAAATACCAGAAAAGTCTTACCTAAGCATGCTAAAAATACAGGAGGGTGAGGCAGCTGAGTTACTAGAGGGGAAGCTTGAACTACTGAAGAAGCCTCTAAATGGTTTGAGTGTGCCAAGGCCTTTGCTGATGTCTTTCTCTGAGGGCAGGTACCAGCTGGGGTGTGTAGGTGATGGCAGCACTGTGGACATGCCACCCAACCCCTGTCCACGCAGCTGGCTGGATTCTCCATGCCATTTTTCTTCTTCCTAGCAGGGTAAGGGTTCAGTCTGTTTCCATGTTCTGAGTTTTATAACAAATGATATGTAGGGTGTTTTTTTGGTTAACCACAAGGGTTCCATTGGAAGTGTGATACAGCAGTGTAGCTGCAACGAGTCTATGATGTCCCGTCCTTCTTGAATGGAGTGAGAGTTAAGAACAATGCTTCAGAGTTAAAATATAAAAAATTATCCAAAATGTTTTGAGAATTCTTACCTTCCCTCATTAAGTTTTCACCTCCTTGGTACTTGTGGCTTCTCCCTCTTGGTTAAGGGGATTATTGCCCCTGAAAAATGCATTTTGACAGATTGCCTAGGCCTCATTGGCTGATCGGATACAAGCTGACTCGTTTCTCTCTGTCCCAGTGAGTGATCCATCTCTCTTATCCATCGATTTTTATGTCCTTGTATCTTGAGATTTATGGAACTAGATATATCAAAGCACAAATTCTGTTGCCAAACCCTTGAAAGATCAAAGTGGTTAGTATTTCACATCTTCAGCACCCTCTTCTTCTCCCTCTGTTCAGTAAGGAAAAATAAACCATTATGTGTTAAAAACATGTAGCGACAGATTTCTTCATCACCCAAAGCCTCTACATACCAAAACCAGTCTTTGTTGCTTTTTTGTGTGTCCGTCCACCCCTTGCCATGGCAGTTAACACAATTCCATGGTTTGTGAGCTAAACAGGCATTGAGCATATGGGAGAATTGTGAGTTACATCATTTTCCTTTTTCTTTTTTAAATGTAGATTTTTTTACCAGATCTCTAGCTGATGAAGAAAGAGACATATTGGGAAAGAAGGTGTGGGTGAAACAAGGACAACATTATCCTTGTGCTTGGCCACATGGGTTGGTTTGTTTTTGGAACGCCCTCTCTTGCAGATGATCTGCCCATAAGTATCTGTTGCGCTTTTTGGTGATATTTTCTCCTCAGCATTGTTTTTCCTGCCTCTAACATAAAAATGCTATGATTTTAATTTTTTTTTTTTATTTGGGTGTGTGACCACATTAAGCACTTGAATATTTTCTTCCTAAGGGGGAAGAACAAGATATCTTCTCCCTCCTCCTTTGTTGTGCTTACTTCCGATTACAGCACTAGGGTGGAGATTTTTTTTTTTGCTGTGTTGATGAACAGGGCTCCTGTGTCACTGCAGATGTTGCCAAGAAAGAGGCTGATTTAAGATATATTTTAGAATGTAAGTTCTGCCTGAGAAGTACCACTATATTTCTGCTGCTTCTGGGAAATTTAGCTGCTGTGTTGCTGCCAGAGGAGTGAATGCACACCCTTTATCTGATCACCACTTCACCCTTCCTCAGTCCTTCATGGCAGCATCCAGTGAACACACTGTGCATAGCTGATGTCTGATATGTTCTGTTGGAAAGCTGAATGATGCATTGCATTGTTCAGCAAAACCAGTTGGTGTGTTTATTGTGAATGTTTGGAGAAACAAAATCAATAACGTTTATGTAATGCTCCTTGTCATCCTCTCCCTTGTAACTGTGGATGCCTGTCCTGAAATGAGTAATGAAATGTATTTAATTGTACTCTGTGATGGTCACAGGACAGCAGCTCCAAAGCTGTTCTGATCACCCCAATGTACAGTAAATACTCCAGCAATTTTCACGTGCAAATGAGTATAAATTAGTGCAGTGTCTTGTTTGTAAATGAGCAAAAATAGCTGTGCTGGGTTCATATTTTTACTGTCAAGATTATTATCCCTCTGAAGGCGTGGAGCTCTTGTTGCAGCTGTTTTACTGTGCATTCTGCAGAAAAGGTCCCTGGCTGAGCAGAGCAATCCTGGGCAAGGCAAGACATTTGTGCTGCCACTGAATCACGGTGTGGCTTTTTTACTTTTTTGTGTGTGTTATATTACATGCCTCAAAAAGATCATCTGCCTGTGTCACTTCAGACTTGCAGGGAGGAGGTGACAAGTGACTGCAGTTCTCACTGTCCTGCACAGAGAGGGCCATGCTGGGCTCTCACTGTTCATCTCTGCTCTGACAGAGAGCAAATGATAAATAATTTTTTTTCTTTCCCCATGAGGGAGTTCACCTCCAATATTGTTCAATGGAAGTCTCATTACTTTAAAAAATATTAGAAATTTGTTTCAATCTCAACTATCTTTGTCACTGTAGATAGTGAGGAACTGATGTTCAGGTCATGGTTTACTAAGTGGATCTTTCCCCTAAAATAAATAGATCACCCATCTAGACTAGTTTTTTTTCAGTGACCTGTAATAAAGTGAAACTCCTTCATAAATGGTAATAAAGTGACAGTCCTTCAAAAATGAGCTAATGGGTTGGCATAGATCAGTGATGTAGGCCTGTGATGAATCTCAGCCTGCCCCTCAGCTGGCTTTCCTTGCTTTGCTCAGAAGTGTTCTGTGTACCACAACCTGAAACTCACTGTGTAGATCACTCTGAGTCCCAGTGACAGGTCAGGGAAGGCAAGGGATGAAAACAGATTACAAATACTGGCAGTCCTCTCAGCTCTTTGAAGAGATTGCTGCTTGTCTCTTCACTACTCATTTTGTCTTCTGCTGCTGACTGCAGTGTAGGAGCATCTGACTGTTATAGAAAAGATGTGGGATTATCATATTGAAGCAACTGAAACACTGAAATTTGTTCTTGGTGTGATCCAAAGCATTTTAAAGCTGGTAACAATCTCTGCTTTCATTGCTCAGCCTTTCCTAACTCTCTCCTCCATAGGAAATGCTGTGCTGGAACATCTAAAGAGCCTGGTGGGTGCGTGTAAAGAGCCACAGGCTAAACAAGTCTGTGCAGTATTTACCAGAGGCACTGAAGCTCCTGGTGTCATTTTAGTGCAGTCAACCTGGCAGGAACCAGCGTGCTTCCCTGGAATTGGGGACAGCTGGGCACTGTCCTGTGCTTCAGCCACTGGGAGCTGTTGCTGGGATGAGGGCAGAGTGCAGGATCACTGGCATTTGGGATATGCTGTACATCTGAGTCCTAGGGGGCCCAGGCAAAATGTCCTGTTTGTAGTGCAGACAATTCTGGACTCCCTGACTGGAGGAGCTGTGGTCAGAGGGCTGGGTAACAGCAGTCCTGTGGCTGGAGGAGTGCTGGAATGCTTTCCCTGATTGCAGGCTGCAGCACAGAATGAGGGGACTGTGTGGGAGAGAGAGCTCTGTGTCCTGTCTCTGCAGCTTCACCCCGAAGCTGTGATGGGAAATCCTACAACTCATTCAGGACGTTTTCCTTAGCAATGTCCTTAATCACTTCCCAGGATACTACTTTTTTCCTTGCCTTTCTCTTCATGCTGAGGAGGTAGCTTTCTTCTAGGTGGGTTATGCTAAGAGTTTATCCCATCTGACTCAGCCCTATCCACTACTTGGTCTGTTCTGAGTCAGTCCCTTCCTAGGAATGCTGTGATCATTGTTACTGGAAGAGACCTTTAACTCCAGCTGGACAAAGCTGGCAGTTTTGTGCTTGGAGTCATGTTGTCAGGGCTGTGAATACAGCAGGGTTGGAACCTGTGCCAGGCGTTGGGATTTGCCCAGTGGTGCCAGGAGCTCAGCATGACTGGGAACACCTGCTTGAGTTTCAGAGAGCCCTTACAGACATCCCTTCCTGCTGCTGGTGGATGTCCCAGCTCAGGGCACGGTGGCTGTGGCTGCTCTGGAGGTGCAGGTCTGCAGGGCCCTAGAAGGGCCATCTCCACAGAGGTGTTGTGACAGAGAGGTCACTGTGACCAAAAATAATATTTGAGGCTGTGTGTGTGACAAGCTAAACCAGTCTATGCTCATATTTGCTGAATTAGCTGCAGCACCTGAGGTGACTTCTTGTGCTCCTGCACCATCTGTGGAAGGACAGGCTGAGCTGGGACAAAGCCAAGCAGCACAGTCAGCCTGTCCTCAGTGCTGTGGGCCACCAAGGTGAGTTTGTCCTGGATCAGCACAATGAGGAAAGCAGGGCTGAGGTAACAAAATCTCTAAAGAGCTGCCTTGCCCTGTGGGGAACTGAGCAGTCCTTGGCATTATTTTGTACAAAATACTGATCATGACAGCTCCTAACTGCAGGGGATTTTCAGAAGCCTCTGGGGATTTTGTATGAACATCTGTTTTTGGTAAAGCATTTCCTTCTAAGAGAACAGCCATGCAAACAAGCTATTCCTCAGTGTGTGGGATTACACTGCTTTAACTGCATTTGCCAGGTAAAATTCCCTGTTTTATGTGGGTACTGGAGAACACTTTTGAGACATTTCTTTCCTACAATCTGTTCTTCCATAGATCTACAGCCTCCTGCTAGCCTTAGCTGCCTGACATGTTACAGACTGTCATCTTAGCCTTTCCTTAATAAAGATGTTCTTTGCCTGTTTGCTCATGGGTCTTCCCTGCCACTCCAGAGGTTTAAAAGAAAGAATGAGTTCAGGTTAAATTACATTAATGTGCAAATATGTACTGATTTCATCTACAGAACACTCTTACAGCTTCCTCCATAAAGCTGTACAAACAGCAGTAATCCTTCCCTCCCTGGACCCCATCAGTCACCACCATTCTCACTCTGAGGTGGTGAACTTTCTGTGACACCAGAGAATATTGCCCGTGGGTGTGTAATGCTCTTACTGGTGCTGCAGAGGTAGGTGTAAGGTGCTGGAAAAAAATCTCATTCCTTGTTTCTCAGGCTTGCCCTCATCTACTCACTGAACAACATCAGCTGTGGGGCTTGGTGTCCACTCCTTCACTCCAGGTATCAGCTGTGCAGGGAGGAGGGCAGAGGCCCTGGTGATGAGTAAGGCAGAGCCCAGTTTAGCTGATGAGATGATCTTTGATAGACAGCTTCCATGTCATAAAAGGCTTTTGGCATTTAGGAAAGGAGGAACACCTCAAGGACACCACTGCAATGTGACTTTCCTGCTGTGGCTTTCCAAAGCTGGGAGCAGCAGGTTAATTTACAGTGGCTCTCTTTGCCTGTGCTGCTCACCATCTGGCAGGGAACCCCTCTGCTCCTCCTGGCAACACACAAGTACATTAAAACCAGGCTTCCACAGAAGCAGGAACAGGTCCTTTCTGAATGTACCTTAAAAACAAGGCTCTGTCCAAGGTTTATAGCAAGTATGGCTTTCCTGAAATACAAAGCTGTGAGTAAAATAGGGACATCAGTGGAGATAATTACAAAGCACCTCCCTTTTGGTGTGGAAGCTGCTAAGGCTGTGCTTGCCAAGGCACAGGACTTGCTGTTGATCTCTGCAAAACCTGTTATGCCCTGGAGGCCTTTCATGTGTCTGTTTAATATTGCAATTACACTTGTGTCTTTGCAGGTGAAGGCCAGGGGCTTGTTGCACTGAACTTAATTATATTAGTACATGATTTCTCTTCTCCAAACCTTCTTTAAAGATGACTGTGTATTTCATCCTTGGTGCCTGAGGAAAAGGACTGTCTGCTAAAGATGTTTTTAATGATGGAGGTGAATAGTTCTTTAACAAGATGGGACCTTCCTTGCTGAGACACCAAAACTGGTGACAGCTTTAGCTGAGGCAGCCAAGTCAGGGACATGAGCTTTGTAGACTTTAAGTTGTGGTGTCTTCTTGGAAGGTCCTGTTCTCTGGCTTGCTTTCCTCTTGTGCATGTGTTTACAAGCCAGTGCAGTGGTAAATCCCCTTAGAGGGAAAGCTGGAGGAGGGGATCCCCTGAAGCCTAAGCTGTGTGGAATCCAGGATGAGATATTTGTTTAATCATCTCTGCTGTATTTGTCATGACCCTTGACTTGCTTAGTGCTGCGTGTGACCCTGGTGGGTAAGAAAAGCCACTTAGTAAAGAAGTGCATTTCTGGAGAGCAGCAGAAAGATTTCCTCACAGTTTGGCTCTTGTATCTCTGAACTGTCTGTAAGCTGGATAAAAGCCTTGGAGGAATGATTGTCTGAGCAAGATTGAATCTGGAAGAGAGGCTCATGGATCCCAGAAAGAAACTGGCTGTCAGAATGTAGTATTGACTTGAAAAAAGGAAGTCCTTGGAGGCACTATTGACTGTCATTACTGATGTAGTGGAGACTGCCTAAAGTGCCATTTCTTGAGAGTGGCATCATTTTTTTGCTGTACTTTTTTTCATTTTTTGTCTCCTCCTTTTTGCTTTTGAAGAGAGTTGGCAGAAAAGCAACACGAGCACGTGTCAGGAGTGAAGTGACGGCACATGCTGAGCTGGAGCCTGCTGAGGGACTTCTGAAATGAAGGGCAGAGAGGGGGTCCTGAGGGACTGGTTCCCCTCAGCACATACCAGCCTGGAGCTGGAAGTGTTTCCAGCCCATGTTTGCAGAGAGCAAACTCGTCCCTGGACTCAGCCAAAGGCAGGAGCTGTGAGGATTTTTCTTCCACCTGCTCACGTTAGATTTTGCCCTCAAAAGTGAGGCTTCCATTCAGGAGATGCAGTGCCAGGTCGCAGACAACTTGGGACAAACCTGGTGTCTGTGGTAGAAAATGTAGAGGGAGGAGGGTGAAGGATCTCAATTTAAGACTTGGCAGAAATAGCCCTAGGGAAAGTGAATACAGCTGCTTCCCTCCTGTTTGTCTCTGGTATTCCTCCACTTGCTCTCTCAATGCTGAGCCTAAAACAATAGGGGGAAGAGCTCATGGCCCTTGGGAATGCTGGCTGTTCCCAACTCTTACAATTAGGCTGGGCAGAGCAGCCCTAATTGAAACAACACTGTCCCAGCCCAAGGGGCCATCTTGGTGTTTGGGATGGAAATTTCAAAGCCACTTGGTGGACGTGTGCTTTTTCTTTGGGTTTTTTTTTTTGTGTTTGTGGGTTGTTGTTGTTGGTTGGTTTTGGTTTTTTTTTTTCTCTCCAGGGAGGCCTATCCACATTTCTTTGGTGGCATGCAAAACGTAAGTTTTAAGTTCTCTGGCTTTAGTAATGCATTTCCTGAATTTCAAAAATCCCTCTTTACAAAAGTTAGTATTTTTGCTTAGGGTTCTGTTTCCATTTGTCAGCTTTCAGACCACTCAACAGTTGCTTCAGAACATAATGACTGTGGGCTGTGCATTCCACAAAGCTGTATCCAAAAAGTCCTTGAGAAGCACGTGGACATCTACTGAAGCCATACAGCAAAATTCCAGTTTCTCATGTACTGTCCTAATGGCACAGTCTGAGGATAAGGAAAGGAATAATATGCTAGGCTTGTGCATGTTAATACTTTCCTTATCCAGCATTTAACTTTGTACTAAATAAGTTCTAAAGTCCTTCACCCCTTAATGAGGTGCCTTTGGGAACTGAGTACCTATTAGTAGCCTACTGACCGGTTCCAGTGTCCTCATCTAAAACTGGGGTAGGATGGCAATACCCAGCCAGCTATAAGCAATCTGTGCAAATTGCTAATTATTCTCAGGATGTTAGATAAAAACAGACATGCCCTATTCCCAAAACAATGTGGGAGGGATGGGAAAGGGTTGCTGCCCAGGCTGCTGGAGGTAGTGGGTAGTGTGAGGATGAAAAGGCAGGAGAGATTGAGAAAGGGTGATACAAGATCCCACCTCTTATCACAGATCCTCACTCTGGCTGGCATTGCTCCCAAGGGGCTCTGCCCCAGGGAGGTGTCTGGCATTGTGGGGTGTCCCAGATGAATGTCTGGCTTTTCTCCCCCAAGGACATACTGGCTGGGATACTGAAGTGACTCAGTGTTTGGATGTCTGCACATGGTTTCAGGCAGAGGATTTGCTGTGTTGTCCATGACTGAGATGGTTTTGGATATCCCTATTTTCCAACTGTCTGGTTAAGGCTGAGATGTAGGTAGTCTTTGTTTTGTTCATCTAAGGAGGTGAAGGAAGCATTTTGAGCAGGCTGTTGAAATCACATTCTTGATTTGACATGCTTTTTCTTCCCTTTTCTTTTTCCAAAAGGAAGATGCTTTTTTGGAAGTGATTTTATGCTTATCCTTGAAATCTCTCTTCCCTGTATTTCCCCATCTGGATGCAGTTAGGCTTTACTTCCTCTTCCCTGTGACTCATCATGCCTCTGTGGCCTCAACCCCCAAGGCTCTGCTCCAGGGCTGTCTTGGAAGCACCATCCCCTGTAGAGTGTGGCTTCCTGGCTGCTGCCATTTGGCTTGGGAAACTGGGTCTCACCGACTTCAGCAATTCTATCTTATCTTCAAGGTACCTCTCAAGGTTTTAACTCAAAGTCTTGGAAATGGTCTGGCATCCACATTATCTGCAGAGCTGACTCTGCTGCCATGGCAGCTGAGATCGGCTGGACAGGATTAAAAAAAAAAAGAGTAAAACTATTTTGCTCCTAACTAGAAACACTGAGGAGAAAAGAATTGAGGAATATGTGTTAAAAACTCAGCCAGCTCTGCTCATGGCCTGTCTGGGAGTCAGGGAGATACTCAGACAGAAGGCTGTTGTGTCTCAGATTCTCTTGCTCCCCGGCAGGGGCTGTAGTGACCAACCCAAGATGAGCAGGGATAGGAGGCAGAGTGGGTGGGTGGCTCTTGGGACAGGAAACCAGGCACCCAAGTCTAAAGGAGTTTGCCAAGGTCAGAGGGTGGGTTAGTGGCAGAAGTTGACCTGAGTCATCTGGAGCCCTTTCTTGGGGGGAGGTGGGCTCAGTTTCAGAGGTGTCAGAAAGCAGACACAGCATCTCACGGTGCCTCAGTCCTGGTTCTCGTGGCAAACAGGAGCCTGAGGCTTTGTGCCCTGCTGAGGAGGAGCTGCTGAGCATGTTTTAACAGCACCCTGATACAAGGCACTTGATTCCCAGGGAAGTTTGCCAGAATCCTGGCAGTGACTGAAGGTAGGAGTGAAAGTAGGGATGGGGCTGTTTAAAACAGCTCTGCTGTTGCCTTCTGGAGAAGGTCACCAAAGGGAGGTGAGGTGGACATTTGTAGGAATTGGATACTTGACTCCCCTTTGTGTCTGAAAAATGTCCATTCTGGATTCATTTTTCCCCTGAAGGAGAAAGCTGTGTGCTAGACTGTCCCATTACACTGCAGCAGACACGGAGATCTAGTTAATTTAAGTGCCTCTTACTTCAGCTGAAACATATTTGCAATTGGAATACCATTCCTGCTCACTGAGCAGAGTCCTGGAAGCCACAGGCTTTTGTGTGAGAGATCCAATTAAAATGCAAAAAGAGAGATGAGGTGAGTAAAGCTCTCCCCACAAATTCTGGGAGGGATTTCCTGCATGAGGCCAGCCTTGACCTTGAGCATTCCCAAGTCCTTTCCCTGGGATGCTGACCCAGTATTCATAAATCATTTGAAGCATGAAGTGATCTTTTTATTTAATAAATAATAAAAAAAAAGTAATTGGATTGACATAAATTAAAGCTGAGTTAACCTGTCTGGAATAATTGGATTGGTAATAATGGGCAGCAGTGTGGATTGAAGTAGGTCACAGTTTAACCCGGAGGCCTGCAGAGGCTATTTTTTTTCCTATCCCTTCCCTCCCTTGCCTTTTTTTTCCTTTTTTTCCCCCCTCTGAGAGCACAAAGAAATGTGATGGAAGGTAGATAACCAGTGTGTGCTGTGTGCATAGGGCTGCTCATATCTGGAGAATCGCTTTAGGGGAACTCCAGTTCCAAACTTGGATGTTCCTGAGAATAATGTTCCCTGGTTCATTGCTGGGAAGTGACAGACAACTGTGACAGAAGCTGTATTGTACATGGTTGCAGTGATAAATCATTTCACAGGGATTAACCCTCTATCCTTGCCATACTGTCCTTACATATCACTGATATGGAAAAGGCTGGAGGAGCTGCTCTTGAATTGGGGCTTTCCAGTGACAATGAAATGTTTAAATCACTGGGGTTTGGAGTTGCTCTCTTCTCTTATTAGCTTATCTGTAAATGCCCCCCTAGGTATTCTGCGTATTTGAGTTTGACTGGACTCTTCTTGTGTCCCTGGGTGACAGCAACAGTGATAAATAACCATAGTGTTGAATAAAATCAGGAGTTTTAAACTCAAAAGTAGCTTAAAGCTATTTTACATTGCACTGCTTCTGACTTGAGACCTTCAACCCTCTTTGACTACTGGTTAGAAACGATGAGTACTGCTGAAGTGCATCCAAAAGGAGTGATTCCTCCAACCCCTTGAAAAATATCCCAGGCTTGGGAAGTAACTCGAGGATATTGCTTCAAAGCAGTTGCATGGTCCTCTCCCAAGACCTTGACTGGAAGCATTGCTGCATTTGACACCATATCCTTCACTCCAGTGAAATCCAAATCCATCCAGCCACAGATGTTATGCTAAGCACATGAGAAATCTCGTCTCCATTGGGATAAAAACATTTCCAAAGGAACCACTTCCCTCAGAGTGGCAAGAGGCCAAGAGTACCACTCAGGCAGTTGAAAAATGAGCTGTGTAGAAATCCTCTTGAGATGAAACCCTCCTCTGATCCTGAAGCAAGCAGGATATTGAGAATACGTGCTAAGGAGAGGTTTGTGTAGGAAAGGTTCATGTCCCTGTGGTGTGCCCTGGGAAGGGCTGTAGAAGTGGACATGCTGCAAACCATGCTGGAGATGTGGAGCCAAGCAGGGATGAGGAGGTAGCACAGCAAGACCAGCCCTCCTTTCTCACCCAGGGCCATTTGGGTTTTGTCTGCTTTATTCTGTAAGAAATTGATGACGGTTCTGTAGTTGCAGTACTTGCTTTGTTAGGTGAAGTTAACTGGACTGTGTTCAGTTCCTGTGGCCAAATCCTGCTGCCTTTCCAAAATTGCCTAAGTGGTTCTGATTGTCATGTTAAAACCACTTGCTGCAAATGGCTTATTTGGAACAGTGGTCGATGTAAAACGTGTCCTTAGCCACACTGTATCACCTGCTTGGCAGGGAAAACAGGTTTGGAAGAATTACTTGCCACTCTAGAACTTTCCTTTGCAGCCACACCCTGACACTGCTGAGCTCAGTGGTAAAATTCCTTGTATTTTTGGTGGGACACTTGGTACAAGCAACAATTTTCTGTGAGCAGGCAAGTGCATCCATAGCTGGAGCAAGGGCTGCCTGTCTGTGCTGTGCTGGGGCTGCCCCCTCACTGCCCCATCACACTCTGTGCTGGGCAGCTCCTGCGGGAAAGATCAGCAGTCCCTGTGCCCTGCCAGGACAAGGGAGGGCTGAGGGACAGGGAACACTTCTGAGTCACCATCTGCTCAGGAGCAGTCCAGCTAGATGCTTTTCTTTGCCTAGAGCTGATGAAAAAGTCACAGCGTGGACTTAAATAATTAGGAGATGCCTGGCTTTGGAGCAGAGAGTCACTTCTTTCCCCGCTGACCTTGGCTGATTAGCAAATATTTGGTATTATTTGTAGAATCCTATCAAAGCAGCCCAGAGGTATTCATCTGCTTAAAAGCCTCTGGGAGATCTCTCTCCCCCATGGGGGTATTGCCCATCCTGGCTCTTCAAAGCAGGTTTTTTGATGAGCTGACGGGAGATGCATGTTTAAGATCTTGTGGTTTTTTGATGCCTTTTTTTTTTCTCCCCATCCCCTTTCAAAGAAGGGAGAAACTTAACATCACACTAGTCCCTTTGTGGCAGTTTGGAAGTTAAATTTACCAGGACCATTATCTTTAACAGCTGCTGCTGTCTGACAGATTGAGTTTATAGTCGGTCTTATAGGCACTAAAATCACTTTTATCCTTGTGGGTCCAATTTCAGAGCTATTCAATTTATTATCTCTAACAGCTTAACAGCTGTTCTCCCCACTCCCTCGTACCCCTCTACCCCTCACTCCCTCTGGCTCCCCAAAGCTCAAACCTAAGGGTCACCCCTTAATCCTGGAGCCAGGAGCAGGGATGTGCACGTGTTGTTCCAGCAGCACCTGGAGCTTTACTGGAGACAGGCAGCTTCCACTGATGGAGGAGGGCCCTGCTCTGGCAGTTTTTTCCAAGTGGAGCACCAAACCATGGCCATGGCAATCTCACAAGAGCTGTTCCTTTCTCAGCACCTTGGCAGAGGAATCTCCGTGCCTCAGTTCCCTCCCAAGCAGAGGTGTTAAAGCTTTGTCTCTTCAACTGGTGAGGCCACAGTGCACCTTGGCAGCAATTAGTCAGCTGTGTTAATGGGCCAAAGGGAGGCTTGTTCTTGCTGCAATTACTCCCTGCTCAGCCATGGCACACGTTTCTCCTACCACCTTTCCCACCCGCCCTATCCCCTCATTTTTCTCGCCGCTCTGCAGAAGCATTGATTTATTGTGTGAGTAGACACTGTGATGATGAGATATATTGTGAAAAATTGCTGAAAATTAGTAGTGAGAATTCCAAGATGGATTTCCCTTATTTCCCTGTAATGGTGGTACATGATCTATTACACCTTGGCTGGGGCTAAGTTTCCCTGAAGTTAATGGGAGGCTTCCTGTTGACACGTGTAGTCTTCGGATCAGACCTGTGGAGTTTTGGCACTTGTCAAGCGATAGCAAAATCTCAGCAAGTCTTGTGGCACAAAGGAGACTATTCAGACCTGTCACTGAGTGTCTGTTTCATTCTTTTAATCTTCTCCTCGGTTCTATTCAAGTTCTTATGCTGCTCTTGTTCCAGTGGTGCCTGAGTGCCCTCCAATGGTGCTAATGCTCCCACAAAGAGATAATAATGATACCCGGCTGCTTCAGAGAGTCCCTTTCTGCTCTGCTTCATTTCCCTTCCACCTTGCAGACAGTCTGATTATACCCCATGGCTATTCCTACTCTCTTGTCAGCTTCAGAAAGGAAGAAAGAAGTCATTAGAAACCAACGAAAATGTTAATTGTATCATAAATCTCTGAACAGAGCAGCATTTCTGCAGTTTATTCAGATTTGGGTGTGTGGCACTGCAGCTAAAATCTTCTTTTCTTTCTCCTGTAAGTCACTGAAAGGCTCAGAAAAGATGGAGGAGACAGCCTGGTTTGCCAAAGCTGTTTGCAGCATCAAATAGGGCTGCACAGTCTCAGCATTTAAGCCTTAGACCTAATTTGGAAGCAATACTTAAAGAAGTACTGAATAAATTCTGTATGGTTTTTCTCTTTTTATTAGGCTGAAATAAGTGTCTGCATGCTTTTTTTCAGTGTGTGTTTCAAGAATGGCTTTAAAGGCTTATGGGTCTGAGAGCACATCCAGCACAGTAGCCTCTCTTCAGAAGAGTTGGGCTCATGCATCTTCCTAGCAGAGGAAATACATCAGCAACAGTGTGACCATGTGGCCACGGGAATCACTCATTGTGCCAAAGAAACTCCAGAATTGGATTAAAAAAAAGAGGTCTGGAACTATAGCAAGGGGTGCTGGACTTGGAAGAAAGGCTCAGAGCAGAGGGTGCTGCCAGCTTTCCTTGCAGAGCAAGGAGCAGGTCATGGAAACAAGCTGGTGACCTTGGAGAGACCCTAATCAATGGTGTAAGGGGTGTAACGGGGGGTGTATTGAAGGGAAATCACTGAAGTGATTTCAGATGGATAAAATGGGTAAGTGTGATCTGCACAAGCTCAGGAAGCACTGTTTGCAGTCAGCACTGGGATTATGGAAGCAGAGGAATGCCTTTCCTTCAGGCCAGTGTCCATCCAGAGCTCCCACCCCTGCTGGGACTGTCCTTCTCAGGTGTGGCTGTACTGAGGAGTCCCACATCCAGCCTGGGCTGCCCTAGCTGAAGCAAATTACCACTGATTGAGAACTTCAGCACAGACTTGGCAGAGCCAGGGGGAATCTTGGGGCTCAGGAGTGGCACACGCCTTGCAGGCAGGTGGGTGGCAGCCCCAGGATGGGGACTGCAAGGTCTGTAGAGGGGCAGAGCCACTGCTTTGCCTTCCCAATCATGTTCTGATGGATTCAGGTCCAGCTGTTCTCCACCATGTGCACAGGTCTGTGGATGTGCTTTGTGCTTCCATCATTTTTACTTTTCTCACTATTTCAATCCAGTTTGACTGTGGCCAGTCCCTGGTAGATGGAGGGAGGGAAGAGGAGGGTTAATCCAATCCTTTTATCTTGCCCTTTGTCTAATTAAAACCACAACAAATGGCACAGTTTAGGTTTAAATGTAATTGTGTTTAATGAAACATTAAGGGCAATTAAAGGAGTTACCGTGGCAGCCTCTCTATACCCTCCAGGGTTATAATGGTCTGATGAAGTGCTCGTACTGGCTCTCTTGGCAGGGGGCTGTTAATTGTGTTAGAAACTGATAGTGGTTTTCTTTTCATACTGAACTTTCTCCGGGTATCCATCTCACAGGCATTTGCTTGTGATCAGTCTCTGGAAGTTGGGAGCAGCACATGGGCACAGTGCCTGCCCAGGAGGATGGATGGGGCACTGGGGGTGTTGAGGCATCCCCTCCCCTTGGCTGAGCCCCTGAGCTTTGGTCTGGACAGTCACTGGAGGCACCCTTTGAAGCCCTGAGGCCTGAGTTCCCTTTCTGGCCTAATATTATGCTGGCTTTATTGTTCATGGGAGACAATACCTATGGTTTTTTGCCTGGGAAAGGTTGTCCTGAGGTAGTCAAGTTAGTTTGAGAGTTGTCAGCGAAAGGGAAAACATATTGTGCAAACTGAGATGATTCATGCTTGTAAATATTATATAGTTACTATCAATCTCAGATTTTTAAAAGAAGCACCTAGAGGTCATTGCTGGAGATTTCACAAACACAAAATTTGGCACCTTCCTCCTTAAAATGCAGCCTGAATTTAAAGCCAGTTCCTCACATTTTAAGACTTTGACTCATGCCTGACTCATGCTGTTTTTAAAAATACAGATGGGAGTTGGCAAGAATGTGATAAACTGAGGCATGGAGGGAGAGCAAAGGCAGCCCCAGCACTGCCACAGAGGTCAGGCTTCCCCCACACCATCCCCAAAGGTAACCCAGAGGGAGCCAGGAGCAGAGCCAGGAACAGGATGCCCAGCTCTAATCGCTTTCCTGCATCTTGAAGAAATAAGCACTGCCAGGGCAGCAAAATAAATACTCAATACAGTTTAAAAAACTGTAAGTAGACAGCAAATAGTCCCCTTGTAGAAGAAGTGGGGCAGACTGGGCTCTTTCTTTGTCTCTGCTGCCTCTGTATATAGAAACTGTGGGCTGAAAACAAGGTTAGCTGCTGCCTCCTGAACATGGGGCAGGTTTGATAGCAGCTTTGTGGCAGCAAGGCTGCCTTCACATCCCTGACAGGATGACTGCTCTGTAAATCTTAGTAAAAGATGTCACAGCAACACGTGTCCCCCAGAGACTGGGAGGGGAAGGCAATGATATATGAGTGAAACCTGTCTCTAGAGTCCTGCCATCTATTTCTCAAGTCTTAAGAAAATGCTGCCACTGTGCTGCCTTCATTTATCTCAAATAAATATGGAGGGAAACTTCTAAAATAAGATGCCTTTAAATATTTTTTAAGGCAGAGGTTATTTTTTAACACAAAAGACTTTTTTTCCCCTCTCCTCAGCACATTTTCCAGTTGCTTTCATAAATAAATAACTTAATGCACCTCCTTGTCTCCACCTGCTTCCTGCCCCATTCAGCGGGTGCTTCCTGAGGCTGTGGGGAGAGCCAGGCAGTTATCTCAGCCTCCAGCAGCTCCTTGGGATCCTCCAGCCTTTCCACAGCATGAGGGGGGAACAGATGGACCCTTATCTCCATCTTGCAGGCCAGGAGCCAAAGCCTGTGGAGATCTGGGACTTTTTCATGCTCACTCAGGAAACCTGGGGTTGATCAGGAGCTAAATCCTGTTCACTTTTTTGGGGGGGTAGGGAATTGTGACTTGGACATGACAACAAGTGTATTTTTGGGTCGTGGCTTCCCTTACAGCCATTGTGGACTGACTGACTGACTGTGGAGAGGTTTGTTTTACTGGGGTGTGTTGGAGTGGCTGTGTGTACCTCAGGTGACAGGTGCCTGTGGCATGTGACAGTGCCACACAGCTCTTGGTGAGCCGAGTGTGCTGTGGAGGAACTCTCAGTAACTTGTGGTGGGATCAAGGAAGGATCTTTCCTCTTCCCTGGTGCTGAGATAACCAGGGAGGTATATTCAGCGCTGGCAGTATTTTTCATTAAAAGGGTTTTTTTTTTCTCCCAAACCCAAAAGTTCTCTGAAAGTGTGTCTACCTGAGACTTCTGTTAATTTTTTCCAGACGTTGTGGCTGCTGGGTGCCCAGACTTGCTATCACCCATGCCTACCTGTCCCTAGTGGTAGGAAATCAAGGAAAACAAGTGTTAACCTGCAGCTTTCCTGCCATGGCCCTTGGGGTGCTCTTGGGTAGGTCTGCCCATGCCTTGAGGAGGTGTTTTGCATAGCAATATGAAGAGTTTTTCTCCTGTTTCCCCATCCTTTCATGCTTGAAGAGCTCTGTGGCAGCAGGAAATTGTCTCTAAGGAGGATTGATCTTGCCCTTCACAGGGATTAAGGGCCTCTCCTTGGTCTGGGATGAATTCCCTTGCTCCCAGGGAAGCTGCAGGAACTGCTGTGTTTCACTGTGATTATTATTCTTTTTCTTCCCCCATTTGTGGATCCAGAAGGCCGTTCCACAAACCCCTCACCCTTTGTGCTCCAGGATCCCTTAGTCCACCTCTCCTCGCTCTTCCTTGGACCATTGCTCTCCTGGTGATACTGGCCTGTAGAACAGTGGGCATGTGAAAAAGGGATAGGGAGGATAAATTAGATCATCCTCACTGTGGGTACACTGATCCTCATCCTCTCCACTGCCCCACCTCTGGCCATACACCATTTCTTCTCTGTGCTGCTGAAGTGGTGCTGCGGGAACAGGGACAGGGCATTCACACTGCTTAAGTAAAACATAATGATTTAAGTTTTATTTAATTTAAACAATAAAATGGCCATTAAACAAGTTATGCATTGACCACCTTACCATGCCCTCTAGTGCTAATCCTGATTAAGTGTCTTTATTACTTGGCTCAGTTGGCCTTTTTTAAATGACAACGAAACACTTGATAGCACGAGTGCAAACTCTTTCCCTCTTGGCAATTATCTCCCTTCCTACTGAGTTTTGCAGGAGGAAGGAGAGGGGGAGATGGAAGGAGAAGGGAGAGCGGGTTGGCCAGGGGAGAAATCCAGCAGCACCTGATCCGTTTATCACACAGATATGCCATAGTGGAGGCTTAATGGAGATTTAAATAATTCAGAGCACTCAGCCCCGCTAAAGCTGTATAATGAGCCTTCTGCACTGTGAGCCACTGCTCGGCTGAGCACACGAGCAGGGAGGTCGTGTGGTTTTTCCATGCATAATTAAAGGGATAAAAGGGGATTTAGAGCAACAGTGTTACAATGAAGCATGCGGACAGAGGCTTCACTTTTATTTAACTTGGAAATGCCAAACTGTTTTTGACTTGCAGAATAAGCTCCCCTCTTTCCTTTCATCCTTTTTTTTTTAATATATAGAAAAAACATATTTTTATATATTTCTCTCATTCTTTACTGACCTGCCCCTGTTCCCCTCTGTCCCTTGAGCATGGGGTTGTCTCTAAAGAGGATTCACAGTGATTCTTGTTTCACACTGGGACAGCAGCCCTCAGCTCTGTGGCTATTCAAGGTGGAACAAGCAGGCAAGAGCTGAGAAGCCTTTTCCAGCATGTTCCATGTTCCCTTTGTTTCTGCCAAAATAAATGGCTCCAGATGAAGATAATGAAGATGGGAAGAATATTGGATATCACTTTAACTGTGTGATTTACCATTTCCTCCATGTTGTTTACTAAATCTGGGGTGAAATGTGCTGCCTGGATGAATGGGTCTGAGAAAACTTGGTCATTCCTGGGTTTTATTGCTCCTTTCTGCTCCTCTGCCCTGTTCTTTCAGGAGCAACCAACCTTCACAGCCTCTGAGATGCTTTGTGGGTACCTGCCTGCTGCACAGCTGGGCCAGGAGTGTTGTTTCTCACGCTGCCCTTCATCAGCTTGCTGTATCTGATCTGCCCCTCAGCCCCTGCTGTTGACAGAAGGAGAAAATGGCTTTGCATTATCCTCCTCCTAGGAAATGGAAGGGGATGTTTCTGTGCTGAAAGTTGCTATCAACCATGTCTCAAAAACTGTGCAGGTCTGTGATGGTGGTGGTGATAATTAACAAGTCTTTCATTAACCCCCTATCAATGGCCCAGTCTGCTGTGGGAGAGCTTCTCAAAGCAAACAGGTCTGGTTTCATCACAGCTCTTCCCAGCTTGAATGAGTCTCCCTGCACTTCTCCCTGTGGAGTGGGGGCAAACTGGAGACAGCTCCAGTGGTCTGGAGGATCCTGAGAGGGCTGGGAAGGGCAAACATAGACTCACCTGTAGTAAGATGCACCCCAGGTGACCAAGGAAAGTGAGCTCAGTTTGGCATGGCTGCAAAATGAAGTTTATGTTGTGGGTGGAGGTTAAAGGGACTAAAGGGACATTCAGGCTAGCAAAGCAAAGGTTGAGAGGGGTTCCTGCTGCTCTTTGTATATAGGGTGGACAACCATTCTTGCAGGTCAAGATGAAAACAAAACATGGAGTGGTGAGTGCCCAGTGGGAGCAGTGAGATCTAAAAACCCAACTGGTTTTAAGGAGACAGGTGATAACTGGCAGAAAGGGATTCTATGATGTTTCCACCTGCAGAGTACATGGGTCATTAAATCAGGAGGTCCTTTCTGGCCTTTAATCCTTAGTAACCCCTTTGCCCACGGCTGTGGGAGGTACTGCAGCATCTCATAGCTGACTCCCTGCATAAGTGTGCCTGTGCTCCTCAGGTCTCCCCTGCCTTCACCACTGTCCCCAGGTAGAGCTTCAGAGCTGCTTGTCACTGTGATGTACAGCCAGGAGCACAAGCTGCTGCCACACTTAATCCCTAAAATTAATTCATTATTTTCCTTTAGATAAAGAAAACAAGAAGGAATCTGTGGCTACTGTATTCACCTTAATGGCATGTGTCTGTCACTTATTTGTTGCTGAGTGGGAAGCCAGGGCTGCTGTGACATCCTGCACGGTCACTGTAATGGAAACATCCATCTTGTCTCCCTCAATGCACACTCTCCATTTAGGAATTTCGAAAACACTTCTGTCAAATATCACTCTCTGCACAATCCTGTTAGCAGGGCTGATGAATGGAGTCTCAAATTAAGACCGATCTCTCTGATAACCACAGTGCTGTAGGAGAGTCATCTGCTCAGTCAGAGCTATTTATTATATTTGATTAGCTGGGATGGCAATCTTCACAACCCACTGTAAATTCTATTAGGGGCACTCTGAGGCCCAGAAATGCAAATTAGACTTCCCAACACACATATGCATACATATCTCCTCTCTTCACAAATGGGTAATTTCCTCACATTTATTTCAATGTTGTTACGAGAGAGATGTTGATGCCTTCCCTTTGCCAGAAGGGAAGGGATAGGGATGAGGGGAATACTACTGGGTGGTCAGACAGCCCCACATTCTCTTTACTCTTCATTGTGAGACCCTGCATGGCAGCAGCTCCAAGAGATATGTTTTGTGAGCCCATGGCTTTCTGCCTCCCAACTCTCACTAGCCCTACAGGCATCTCCATCCAAACGGGTGCTCAGGAGCACAAGTCTGTACAATGCTGGAGAAACCTCTTGGGAGACTGGCCTGTGGTGAAGCTGTAAAGACAGGGCAGGCCCTTCACTCTGTTTTGTTTCTCCTTTATTTGATTCAGACAGGCCCCAGGCAGCTCCAGCTGGCTATGTGTCACCGAGTCAGATTGGCAGCTCATGGCTGGCTCTCCCCTGGCACAGCAGTGGCCACAGGAGCAGGATAGGTTTGCTGAACAGCTCCATTAATAATCACTGGTCAGGTGTTCTGAGGCCTGTGCATAAAAGGCACATTTTAATCAGATTGTTTTTGTGGATGGTGTTAGTACAGGTTACTGAGGTGCCTTTGACTCCAGTGGAGTTGGCATTATGTGTCCTTTCAGGAAAGGAAGGCTCTGTTCTGTGGGTGGCTCACAGAATAGTGAATCCACAAGTTACATTTGTTTATGGCGATTAATTCCACCAGTAACTGAAGGAATTTATTAAGGGCAAGCAAAGCAAAGGTTATTTGGGAGCTAACAAGCAGCATTGTTGGTGGTTCACTTTCTTCTTTTGGTCATATTTTAATAATAATTTTCAAAGTGGCTCAATAATGTCTGCATTACATAATCATTATTAATACACACCTAGTAGTGTACTGTCCATTGATCTAAGGGTTAGGTTTATCAAAACTGGTTATTCTGTGAATAATAGGTTTTTAATAAATCCTTTTTTTAAAGGGTGACTAAACCTCTTAAAGAATAACACTGACATAAAATCTGATCTTTATCTTTTCCCCACCTTAAGTTCTTATACCTGTTTGGTAGGGTGCTTACAACATGTGTCCCTTTGATGTGCTTCCCATTGTGTGTTTCCCTAGGATTTTTATTAGGATGAGCTGCTGCAATGCTGCATGGCTAAAAGGAAATCCTTACAGAGCTGGAGGTACCTGGCAGTGTATTTGAACCTTCTTAAGCAGTTAAAAAAAATAATTCCCAACACGGTGAATGAAAATCTTATCTGGGCATGATAAGGATCCCTTGGTCCCTGTAATACAATGTAGTTTGTTTCTTCCAGCCTCACAAATGCTTTTGTTATCTTTGCTTTGATTTTTTTTTCTTCTCCCCTCTGTATTGCTTTGATTTTTTTCCCCCTTCCCTTTTCTCTTTCATCACTGTTGCTTGTAAATCCTTCCCTTGGTAGAGATTAGAGTAGGAATGAGTGATAGATGCTGTCAGTAACAGGAGCTAATTTTACCCCTGATAATGGCTCTGTGGTTTGTGCAGACTTTGCGGTTCAAGACAAACACCTGGGGGCCTGTCCTGTCTGTGCCCTGCTGGGCACTGGGGCCGAGCTGTTGGGCAGAATGGGCTCTGTCCTGGCAAAGCCTCACACTGGGAAGAGTCTCTGTCAGTACTTCTCACCAGTGAAGAATTCCCTCCATGCCCACAAATACAGCAATATTTGTGTTCCTCATGGTTTTCCATGAGGAGTGTTTTGCCTTCTACACAAGAGTGTGCATGTAGCTGGAGTGGGAGAGGGGGTGATCTGGGGTTCAGCCCCATGTCTGGGGAGAGGACTTCCCTGGCACCCACACAGCTCCCAGCCCACCTGGGAGGATTTTGGGGTGTCACAGGCAGGTACCATGGCAATGGCACTGGAAACTCATGTAGTAACACCACCAAGCATTGCTCAGGGTGGCACTACTCACTGCTGAGACTCCTTTTGCAGTCAGTACCTGCACATTGCTACTGTGGCGTGGTGCCAGCTCTCCCTGTGAGCCACTCTTCAAACACTGAGCACTGGGAGGTCAGAGGCACTGCTATCCCAGCCTTGTCTGCCCAACAGAGTGGCCCAGTGCTGTATGGATGAGCTCCTTGCTGCTGCTTTGTGCTCATCTTGTGCTACCAGCAGGGAGGGAGGGCCAGGCCATGGGTGACAGGAGATGCCATAGCCCACGTGTCAGGAGGGACCAGAGTTAGGAAGAAAGAGGGCTGCAGGAGTCCTCAGCTTTGCTCTCAGTAGACAGTGGGGGAAGAGCACTGCTGGACTGGCTCACCAGTGCCCCTGACCTGCCCTTCCTTGGTCATGCCCTTCATGGAAGATGGCATTGAATTTGGCTCTGCTCTTTTACCATTAAGTCAACACTCAACAGTTAATTTTTCCTGGTGTTCTTACAAGGGACTGGGTTCTGGGAGGGGATTTGCACAACAAATGGAAGATGGCTGAAAGGATGTAGGAAGTCTGAAGAAATCTTGAAGAACAGCTGTCACAGCCAGACTCCAGTGCAGATGGTTGTGCTCTGCTCATTTGAAATTGCAGCTGCAGGTCCCATGAGAGTAATTCCCTCTTCTGGCCTGTACTGGTGACTTTGATTATTGTGGGTCATGTTCCAGAGGGGTTGCAGTGATCTTGGTTAACTGCTTGGATAAAGGCTGAGAGGAATCTTTGCTTTATTTGGCGGGACACAGTCACATCAAGCCTTTGCACTTTTTAACACCAGCAGAAGTGACTGAACAGATCCAGCAAGGCAGCTCACTGTGGTGCTGTCCCCTCTTTGCTGCTTCTGAAGCAGAGCCAGGCCACCCCTTTATTTTGAAGCATTTCAGGTGTAGCAAGGTCTATTCTTCTGTTACTGGTTAGAGAGGTGGAGGAAGCATAATGGTACAAAGCTGTGACACAGCTGTTCCAGCCCTGTTCCAATATGGGCTGGGAGCAGCTGATGGCCTCTGATTGCTGGTGTTTTTCTTAATTATGGTTGGAGATAAACAGGGGGTGGATAGAGAGCAGATGCCATCTGTGAGGCCAAATCTTCTGCTACTTGCAGGGTCTGTGGTAAGGAGAGCTCTGCTATGAAATAGTTTGTGCCTGTTGGGAGTATTTGGGTGTTAATTCAGTGTGGTTTTGCTGCCTTTTGATGGGGTAATGGTAATCTGTGTAATTATAGGGTAGTTTCTCGTTAATAACTGCTTCAGTCATTTCTCCCTCCTGCCTTCCCCACCAGTTTCTTTTCTTCTGCAACTTAGAATGATATTACTCATAGAATCATATGTATTTATTTTGTCTAGTGGAAATAGATGCAGTGGTATGTAAATTAGGTACAGGACCTGAATGCTGTAATGAGTTGGTCACTGGTTCAGGCATCATTCACCCCTGCACTGTGGAGTCAAATGGTGGCTGTGGGAGAGGAGCTGCAGGTGTTTTCCAAGCCACTGGTCTTATCAATTGCTCTCCTCACCCCTCTGGAGCACCACCAAAGGAAAGTGGGTTTGTACACCTTTTGGTCTCATTGTGGTTGCTTTAGACCCAAATTTAGAACCCCAGAATCGTTTAAGATTACTGAGTCCCACTGTTAACCTAGCACTGCCAAGTCTTTCATTAAGGGAAATCCAGTTTTTGACCTCTTTGGCTATGCAGGCTCTTTTCTCCTGTGTAATGTTCTGTCCTTTATCTCCTTTTTTTAATGGCATCTTTGCATTTCCAATCATATTTTCACAGTGAGCTGAAAAGGAAATCAAGAATTTGCCAAAACATTCATCATCATCTTTTCTTTTCAAAATAGCATTAGAAGTCAGGCCTGTTTCAGGGCCTGTGCATTGAAAATTATGCAACCCAGAGCTGAGAAATTGAAAAGTACTGTGAACATTGGTTTAAATTTTTAACCAAATTCCTGTCAGCTGCATTTCTTCCTTTTATATATTTTCCTTCCATTAATATTCTAGCGAATGGCCTTACAAGAAACAATGAATTTTAAACAAAGCATGGAGGACTTTTCCAGAGAATGAATTTCAAGTCCTAAATGTGCATATTCTCACTAGGCTCTGAGAGAAACCACCCTCTGCAGAACAGAGACATGACATTGATTCCTACATTTAAAATCAGCCAGAATAGCCTGTATTTTGAATACACACATCAAACAGCTTAGGAGAAGATGGTGTCTTCTTCTCTTGTTTTGCACCAGTAAAACCAAAAGAGAAGTGGAGACAGAATTCATTGAATCATTTCTGGGCAAGAGACTTTCACGTAACTCAATTTTTGTCATGAAAAAACTCAATATCCTGACAGATTCTCAAAGAGCTTTCTGTTTAGGAGGAAATGGTAGGGTGTCTTTCTTGTGAGCTCCTAGGTGACTTAGGAAGCTAAAACCACGTTGTCTTCAGAGGTGCTCTGCACCTGCAGCTCCTCCTGGAGTCAGTGTGAATCAGGCTGGTGGCACAGACTCTGCTGTCATCTTGAGGGATCTCCTTTTTTTCCTTCTTTCTGGTCATCTCCTGACAAACTTGGGCGTGTGTGGTTAGATTATTCTGCTTGGTTTTCGTTTCCTTTCTGCAGAGGAACAGTTTGTGGGTTTTACATCCTGCCTCTTCACCGCAGGTTTGTAACAGATTGGTGTGGGGAGCCAGCCAGCATCCCCAAAGGCAGGACTGAGCGAGCCTGAGGCTGCTCTGATGGTCCTGGCACAGATGTGTTCCAGCCATCACCCAGGCTTTATTAATTTACAAACATCCCTGAAGATAATTGTGTTCCCCTAAGGCAGGAGGTGTCCAAAAGGATCGAGGATACAGCTCGGAGGCGTGTTAGGGAAGAAGAGCTGCTGAAAGTCATCTCCTGCAGAGGGAGGGCTGAGGTCACCTGCTGGGAGGCAGGGCAGTGCCTTCCCCAGAGCTCTGTGCCCTCTGCCTGAGCTGGAGACAAAAATAAGGCACCTTTAGCAGAACCTTGACCTTCACGAGTACAACCTTTGATAGACCCAGCCAATGGGATCCAGGGTGAAAGGGTGATGAGGAGAAGCAATTACATCCTGACACAGTAAGAAATGTGAGAAGCCAGTGTTCCAGTGCATGAGTTCACCCTGGGACTTGCAGGCCACTCGAGTTTTCTCTCTGGACCACTCACCCCACATGCTCTGAGGGGGTGTGGTGGTTGACTTTCACTGTTCAGCTCTCCCATGGAAGACGCTGTGGTTGAACAGTCCAGATACTTCCCCAGGGTCCTCCGAGAGTCTCTGGGCTACAGAAGGTGCAGGTTTACCCTCCACTGCTCATTGCCTTCCCAAGCTGTTCTTGTCTTCTTGAAAGCAGGCACCACTGCTAAGGAGAGAGGGGAAAGTTGTGTGGGAGGAGACCTTTCCTCTGCTTGAGGGATGAGGTGTCGTGAATCTGTGTGAAACCAACTCTTTCTGGCTCCTGTGGGTGAATTTGGGCAACCCCCTCTTCCTTTCTAAGCCCAGCCTGCCTCCTGCTGAGCCAGCCAGGACCAAATGCTCCATCCCCCCTGCCAGCAGAGGCAACCTGTGCTAATGTGGTGCACGTCCCACGCTGCTGCTCCACTGCTGTTCCATCTGATTTGCTGGGAGTCTCCCTGCTTTGAAGGCAGCCGCTGTGTTATCATGTCAGAAGGTAATTAAATAGACCCCAATTCTTCTAATTACTGCTCTCTCCTCGGTACATGCCTGCATACAGGGGTGAAGTGAAGGGTATGGAAATAATCACTGACAGATCACAGCTGGAAATCCGTGGCACCTTGGATAAACATTGAAGCGAAGGCACCGCGCGCAGCCCGGGTAGCTCGGCTCTGCAATTACTGTGAAATCTGTCTGAAGAGATTGGGGCATGGAATTGCAAAACACGGCAGGCTCTCTTCTCCAGAGAGCAGGATGTAACAAGGGGCTGGCTGATGGCAAGGAGAGGCGTACCTGATGCACTGAATGGGTTTTGTTGCTGTTGGCAGGAACCTTCAGAGCCGAGGTGAAATCAGCAGGTTAGTGAGATGCACCTCACTGCACAGGGGCAGCAAGGTGAAGGAACAGCGAGATCTGGCACCTTATTAGAGATACAGGTCACCATTACATCCCTTGGCATTGTTGTGCCAAGATGTTGGGAAGGTGGATAAGCCCTGGGTTGGGTGTCTTGGTGCTTTCTCTGCCTGGAGACCAGAGCTGGAATGAGACAGAAGTGACACCAGACCCTCCCGTGTGCCATTCTTTATGCCAAGTGGTATGAGGTGATAAAAGCATCTTTGGCTTTCACCTGTGCAGCTGTGCCTCACATAAGGCAAAAATGGTTTTGCCTTTGAAGTTGTTGGAGGTTTTCCTCCTAAAAGTCAGGGAGAGGGGTTTTGTCAACAGTCCAATTCCTGGTGAGGTATTCCAAGGTGTTGCATCATAGAGAGTTGATTTGGCAAGGCACAGATGCTCCTGAAATGTCTTGCTGCATACAACATGGTGTGTTGCTTCTTGTTGTCTCATATTTATGCTGCAGTCTTTAGAAAATCATCAGCTGCTGGTGTCAGAATGCACTGCTATTGCAGGGCTGGTGGAGGTGGAATAAATGTTTCAAAGATATGACCGGAAGCATCGTCCTGGGGACTAAAGCTTGGTTGTTTGAGAGCCAATTCTGCTTTATTACCTTTCCCTTTATCTGCCATTCTGGTTCTAAAAAGGTCTCCTAATGCCTCATGGGGTTAATAAACCAGGAGTGGAGGCAGGAGACTTAATTTTGAGTCCTGTGCGATTTATGGGCTGGGGAAGCTGCTGCTTGCCAGGCGTCCGGAAGGCAGCAGAGCAATGGTGCCAAAAGGGCTGCGTGCAGCTCGTCTGCTCTGCTCTGCTCAGTGGCACCAGCCATGAGGGAGTCTGAACATGTGTCTGTGGTGCTTAGAGGAGCAAAGAGAGAGCAAATATGGGACTGTTTCCCCCCACTTACCTGTTTTTTTAATAAAGGATCAGGCCCTGATAAATACCCCTCTAATCCCTTGCCCTCTTGGTGAAGTTGTTTCCTCCTTTGGAAGATGAAGAAGCCTTTTTTTGAGCTCTGGGGCTCATGGAGTTTAAAACAGGACAATAACTGAGAGCCAGTGGTGCCAGAATGGGCAGTGAGGGCAGGTTTAGTTCCTGAGCTGCTGTCCAGTCTGCCTGCAGACTGGGTGGCTCAGGTCAAGGGCAGAAATCAGCTCAAGCTCTCACCTCTGGACTGATACCAAAGCCTGGGAGGGGTGGTACCAGCCTGGCTGCTGCTGGGCAGAGCTGCTGGCATTCATGGATCGTGCTGGCAAAACCAGCACTTTTCTCTGTGGGATGCTGGTCTGCTTCCAGTGTTTCACAGGAGATGCTTCCTTCCCTGGGCTGCAGTCACATTGCCTTTTATTCTTCTGGGATTGACATTACTCATGTCCTCAGAATCCACTTCCAGACAAAGCACACGGGGTACTTATGCAGGAAATTGTTCTGTTTTTTGCCTTGTTTTTTGCTCTGTTGATTGTATTCTCTCCACTGTCGTTTGCTTGCGGAAAGTGAAACACAGTACCTGAGCCTGAGGGGAAGAGAGCAAGGACAGAGCTGTCTAATTCCCGTGGGAAGTCAGCTGGATACCATGCCTTGGAATCCTGCTAATCTTAATGGTCTCTGTGGGTTTAACCAGAGCTGGTGGGATTAAGGTTTGTGCAGATCGTGTTGCTGTGTGCACAGCAGGGGCTTCCTTCACAAACTACCCTTGCTCTTTGAACCTGCACCCACCCACCCCAGTGCATGGTCCCCGAGGGGCCTGCTCTCTTGGTGAAGGCTCTTCCTCCTTCTGAGAATCTTCTCAGATCAGGGTGAAGAATTCTGAAGTGTGAAGGGTCATGAAAGCAAACCCCATTTTTTTTAAATAAAGCCCTTTTTGGAGCAGCACTTCTGGTTCAAATGACTTGGGGTTACACCAGTAGCTATGGCAAGAGAAGGAATGCTGCATTTTCTTTTTGCCACCACACCCCTCCCTGGTTTTCAGTCTGAAGAAAACAGCCTGATTGATGGCAGTGTCACAGACCAGCTAGGGCCCTACAGGTGACCCTGAGTATCTTGGCACTATTGAAAGAATTCCACAGCATGGAAATAGCTTGGAGACTACAGACAGAAAATAGCTTTAGCCTGTCTAACCCCTCACCCCCTGTCTAATTTTCATGGGTATTATTTACTGCTGCAAAATACTACCTGCTTAAGTTATAAGCTGATTTTAAATCAAGGCAATTCCATGGCCATCTGTGGAACTACATCAATTTACACCTGCTGGCGATCTCAGCCAGTGTTGATATATCTTCTTGGGTTCCATAAAAAATGATTTTTTCAGAAGCTGACTTGTTAGCTAAAGAAGCAGCAATGATCTTTTAACAACGCTATTAGGCTGTTCAATGCAGCATTTTCATTGATCAATGGCCTTAATGTGGCAGAAGGATGGCTCCATTTTTCCATTACTTCTGTGTATCCAGCCTGGCCAGCCAAGCACTTTGGTGTGTGGCAAGCACTCCTGCTCACCAAAACCTGTTGTTATGCTACAGAACTGGTGTGCCCATGGCAATTGTAGGTTGAGGGTGGAGATTTCCAGTTGTGACTGCATCTGTGCAGGAGCACAGAAGTAATAGCAGCCATGGTGTGCTGACCCACCCAAAAGGGGAAGAAGGTGCTTCCTTCCCCACACATGGGAACTCTTTTGCTTCTGCTGTCTCAAAACAGACAGGAATGAAGAGTGAATTAGGATGGGGAGGGAAACATTTGCAATAATGTCCCCTTGCCTCACCTCAGTGAAATGGAAAAATGTTTGGGATAAGTAAAGAAAATGAGAGTTTTAATCATTTTGGGCTGCCATTTCAGAGGTGATCAGTTTTCAGCAGACAGATTGTTTATCCTGTCTGGGCCTCCATTTACACACCAGCTAAACGAGTTTAATAATGGCTCCAGCAAGGCCCTTATGACACTGTGATGTTCTCAAAGAGCTTTGAGGTCTTCCTTGTGAACACACAGCATGGGAACGAAGTGCTGCTGCCTTACAGCTGCTAAGCCACTTCTGCATTTGGCTCCAAGGACTCTCAATTATTTCAAGATGCTGAGATGGGAGTGTGTTCTGGTTCAGTGCAGTGCACGTGGACACCAAATATCCTCTTGTGTCAGAGCAAGAGGTTGTAGACAGCAAGTGTCTCTGAAAGGAAGTACTGCCTGTCCTCTCCAGGTACAGATCTCAGGGAAGCAGCTCTGTGCTTTGGGTTAGAGACTGTGATTTGAGAGTAATGAGGCCTTCCACACTGGCCATGCATTGTGGTGATGCTGAATTTAATGGATTCCTTGGGGTCTTTGCACTCTTTTTGCAAACATTTCCTCCTCAGCCAGACATTTAGAAAGCACTGTGTGTTTCCTCCACCCCTTTCCTGCTCTGCAAGCATGATTTTTATATGGATTTGATAGTTTTTGCTTAATGGTTTCTTCATGCTGTTTAAAGGATTTATGTGCCACGGGTTAATACACATTAGTGTTGTCATGCATTTGTACCAAAAGAGCTTTTGTTCTCAGCCCTGGACTTTAGGAAGCCTCTTTGAGTAGCTCTCAAATGGTCTCCTATATCTTGTTGGCAAATAAGTTCTTCTGACCCCTTCAGCTCAGAGGTCAGATCCAAAAGTAACAGCACCTTACAGTAATGCTGGAGTCCTGTTATGGGCAGCATGTCCTTAGGTTGGGGCTTCACTCTCCAGTTAGTGAAATGCTGGCAGCCAGCAGTGATTGCAGAGAAGCCAGGTAACTTAGGAAAGTGAATGTGTGCTTACCAGGAGCAGCAGCCAAGTTCTCGAGGCCTCAGCCTGTGGTAACATGTCCTTTCTCTAGCAGAGAGAAGTTGGCTGCCCACTTGCCAGCACTTCTTGCAACAGACTCCATCTATTTTTCTTCTCTTCATTCTCATCTTGTTCTTCTTTTTCCTCTCCTCACAAATTTTCATCTCTCTGCAGGGAAAGCATTAGCTGGGGTGAGGAGTGCCAGCAATACTCCAAAGGGTGTCCCTCCTTTCACAGCCCTGCCTCAATGCAGAGGAACATTTGCCTGCAGGTTGGGTGGTGATGTGCAGACCCATTAAGATTTGTCTGTTAGCTCATGACAGCACTTTAAGCTGTTTCTTCATGTAGAAAAGGAATACTGAGTGCTGGAGGGACTGAGTGAACCCAAAAGTTACAGATAGCTTTCAGAAAAGCTCGTATCTGTAGGAGTCATCCATGGTCTCCTTGCCTCAGGCAGCAGAGCTGAGATTCTCTTTCCCATGCCACCTGCTGACAGATGCAAATGGCAACGGTGCAGAAATAGCCTGGGGAATAGAAATTTTATATTTCTGCTCCAGATCTTGCAGAAAAGCCTTTGGATGGTGATCAGGGATTAGCTACCCTTATCATCCATCTGTCCTTAGTACAATAACAAATCAGAGCCTTGCTCTGACCAGCCTTGTTCATAAACTGCAAGAGTGGCACTGCTCTGTAGTGGGACAGCCACAGGGATCCAGATGAAGATGATTGTTGCTCTTGGTGCCAGAGATATAGTCTGAACCACTTCAGAGGGATCCTGTTAGACCCTTCTTCTTCCACTCAGTCCTCTGGGATACACGTAGAGATGGGATTTACTTTGCAGTTGTGATCTGAGATTTGTTAAAGAACCTCTGCTACAGCTTGTAGTCTTGGGTAAATCAGAAGGCAAACGTCCCTCCTTCCTTTGTGTCTCAGTTATTGCTACTGGAAAGCAAACAAAGCAGGAGCAGGTAAAGTGACAGACCTACCTCTGTCTGCCTGGAGCCATGCCCATGCCTTGAGTGTGGGAGCATCTCCTGTCAGCTGATGCTGATAGTGAGGAGAGGTGGCTTGCTCCAATGATAAATCCAAATCTTTGTCTTTTGGGTTATTTGATTTTTAAATTAAAGTATGTAAGACTATATCTCGAACCCTTCCCCAAATTTTACACCTATAACTTCTCTTCACATGCTCTGCAGAGGAACCCTGTGAAACTGGGTCCTCCTCTCCCAGTTCTTGGTCATTCATGGTCTAATTTTTCAGCCTGGCTTACTTAGAAGGTCCAGAGTTCTGGAGATGTGCCATGAAATCAGGAGCCCCTCTGAAGCCAGAGACTGACCAGGGCTGTGCAAATGGATGGAAAAAGGCTTGCAAAGTGGAGACAGTTTCTAGACAAAGGCGGCATGCAGTAATCCCTGAAGAGTAAATGGAAAACAGATTACGTTTGTTCTCAGATCTGTTCAATAATGGAGCAGCAGGCAGCTGCTGGCCTGCCTCCCCCGGGTCCCTGGCAGGAGCAGACAGCCACTACATTATTAATTGTCTGCTGCTGGCAGTCCAGCGGGACACAGCGGGGCTTCTGGAGAGCAGCCTGGTGCTTTGGGAAGCAGCCCCTTCCTCCTGCCTTCAGGGCTCTTTTAATAAATGTGTCTCTTCCCCTGAAAACTCCTCCTCATGGCATGGTGTCCATGTGGCTGTGGTCACAAGCACTGCTGCAGCCACAAGGCAAGGAGTTCACCCAGTGTTCTTCATTCACTGTGGCACTGTGGCACCTCCCCTGCTCTGGGCATTGGCTGCCACAGCCCACAGAGAAGGGGACTGGACAAAGCCAAGGCTGTAGCCTCATCCTGTGTGGGGGAAACTGAGGCACAGTTATGCTGTCACAGGGATACAAGCACCATGGATGTGCAACACACATCTTCTCATAGTATTTCCTCTTGTTAGAGCTTGTCCTGGTCATTCCTGGGAGGAAGTCTGGGGATGGTCACTGTCACAGGTGGTTTTTTAGCAGGAATGCACCAAAGTCCCGTGTTTTTTTTCAGGGTTCCAGTTTTAAACTGGGAAGTGTTTCCCTGCTCATGGCTCCAGGCCTCTGCCAGCCAATAGTTGGCCTAAAGAACTCTTTCTTGATCCACTGTTTTCCCTGTTGTCACCAAGCTTTTCTGCTTTATCTTTTGCTCCCATGCCCAAAATTTAGTCAACCTCTTTGGCTGCACAGGCGATTCTTGGTCTGACCTGCAACGTGGTTGTGTCTGGGTGAAGAACAATTTATTTCAAATCTCCAGAATGTAATGAACATTAATTGCTTTATCTGTTTATCTTGAAACAATCCCTGCTGGTCTTCCAGCCAAGGAGTGTGCCTTGGCCTCTGCCTGGACCTTTGTGGGAGCACTGGGTGCTCACCTGATTTAAAAGCTTGTTTTAACCAAGTACATAAGTCACACAGGGGAGTCTGTGACCCCAGCATGAGCTTAATTATTGAGTTAAAGGTCAAAACACACATTTGGTGACTTTCACATTGTGCCTCCCCCAAAAAAGAAAAAGCTTTACTAGGAGACATCCAAACAGAACAATGAAAAAATGTTGTAGAAACTGGGAGTGCTCCTTGGCTTTTTCTTTTCTTGTGTCCCTTTCTGCTTATGCACAGTCCCTGAGCTGATAACAGTGGTGTATTTGTGTGAAGAATTCTTAATTTCCCCTCCTGCTACTGCTTTTTTTTTTTTTTTGTACTTTTTCAATATAATATCGCCTCACAGTGGCTTGCTTGATAATTTTTGCATGAAATTCTGGAAGGTGCCTCCTGTGAAAGCTGGCCTTCTTTCAAGAAACTGCCTTGTTCTGGTCTTTTTGTTTATTTTGTTTATGTTTTTTTAAGAGTGAAACCAACAAAAGAAACTCTTATCTTTTCCTCTAGCACTTGGTGTAATTGGAATGTTGCTGTGCTCATAGTAGGGATGTGGACTGCCTTGGATTACAACTATACCCACGTGTATTTTTGACTGCTTCTCACCTAAGCAGTAGCTCACATTTAGAAAACCACCCATGGATTTTTTTTCCAGCTGGAAAAAAATTAGTTTTCTTCTTCTGCCTTTTAACATTGAGAATGTTTTCCCTCTGGATAGGGATTTTCTTTCATCATTGTGCTCCTCTCTCATCATGGAGTGACAGAGAATATCCTGCTGCCTTTAGCAGAGCTGCAGCCAGGGGGAAATCTGTTGGGAATCCATGGACAGAGGATTGCACCAAGGAAAGGTGGGGGAGACCAAGTTAACAATGCCACCCTGGCAGATTCAGAGGAGCAGTGTTTTGTCATCTGCAGTGTCTGAGGTTAAAGCCCAAGGTGCAGGACACATCCCACCAGAACAGGACAGGCCAATATCCCTGTGTCCTTGAACCTACAGGAGGTGTTGTGGCAGCCTCAGGAGAAAATCACCCAGGGGCGACTCAGCACTCCAGACCTCAGGAATCTGGGGGTTACCAGACAAGATTTTAGTTGCTCTTTATTTTTTTTTCCTTGTTTCCTTGGTTTTTTCTTTTTTTCTTTTTTTTCTTTTTCCTCCAATCTGCCATCAGTCTCTTGTATCTGCAGCTTCCCTGCAATGGAAGGGGAGGCAGAGTCAGGCTCTTTTGTTGGAAGGGGAAAGAGGATCACTGACACCACAAGGATGCTTCTATGCTTGAAAGAGGTGTGCAAACCCATCAGTGTCCCTGAACCTGAGGGCTGGATGATCCATACTCCTCTTTATTCTTTACTGCATAGAAGCCAGAGCAGTTACACCCACTGAACAGAAATAATCTGCTGTTCTGATAAGCACTACATTAATGATATGATAAGAAAGCAAGGACCACTCATTATTTTCAGGTCCTGCTCCCACCCTGGACAGATTACTGGGCCCAAGCAGGGACTTTTTATGAGCAAAAGAGATTTTTACACAGCTCCCAGTCAACCCAGTGATGGGGAAGGGAAGGAGGAGGCAGCTCAAATGCTCAGCCTAGTGCTGTGCATCTCCAGGGAGAAACAGTTAAATGGAGATATGAGGGCTTGCCTTGCTTCACAAGGAAATAGTCTCTTTTATGTGTATCTTGCCTGTGTTGATATTTGAAAGCTATTTTGGGCCACAACAGCAAATTTAATCCACAGTTTGTTCTCTCTCTAAAGTATTGTACCGTAAAAACTCAGATCAATTTTGACAGCTCCAACTATTTAGATTGGAGAGGAAAGCCAAACAATGAATCACTCTGAATATTTACAGTTGAATTCATCCCAGGGTACCTGTACCCACCTCACTGAAATGAAAGCATTATCTGAGAGATGAGCAGAGGCTTGGAGGCTCCCAGCTGTTTTCCCAGCTTGCATGGAGTGGTGTATCCAGGGCTGGGATGTGAGGGGCAGTCCAGGGCTGATGGTGCAGAGGGGTTGATGAGTTCTGAGTGGTCCACATGCTCACTTTGGGAGGCTTGGGGATTTATGCTGCACTTGATCTGCTGAGAGTTAAAGCACTTGAACCAGAGTAAATATAGTTTTCTCACTTCCCTGGAGTTGGCTGAAAATGTGGGAAAGTTGTGTTCACAAATAATTACACAGTAGTCAATTTTCAACGGTCCACAGGAAAAAAAAGTCACAATGAAAAAAACTCTCACAGTAAGTTATTGAATGAATTCTCTTGGATATCTTATCATGTTATAGCCTGTGGCTATGACTTGATATGCAGGAATCAGTGTTCAAGTCTCAGCTCTGGTCCCTTCTTCCTGTGGTCTTTACCCAAGGTGCTCCATTTCCCTCCTGTCTCAGCTGGAAAATCTCTTTTCAGGTTTTTGCCTGTTGCCCATCACTGCAGCATCTTCCCCATTAAATTGATGACAATTGCAAAGTCCTTTGCAGTTTTTATGGGCTTCATAATACTTCCTCACAGGGAACTCAACAGTCTATATTGGCTATCACTGTCATCCTCTGAAATACTGCTGTCATTCACATATGTAAGGTCCCCAGTCCCAGAGGGGCTGCAGACACTGTGCTAACTACAAATAAGTGCAGGGATTGCTTTGTTCTTCAAATGCAGCTGTGTCCTGAGTGCAGTGAAGGAGCTGCATGGCCAACTTACCAGCAAACAGCTTTTTGCTCATTTCTTGGAGGAGGTGACCAGCTGTTGGTCAGAGACAGGAGGAACAATTGCTTTTACAGGCTTTCTACCCCTGCTGAGAACAGGATATGGTGATGTGCTGATTTTTGGCCAGCCTCTCAGGGCTGTATTAGGTGTTGTACGCCGTGTTAGGTGTTGTGATTTGCTTTGTGAATTTTTTCCCCTCCTCATTTGTCTGCTTCTGTTTCCTCTCCCAGCCTGTCCCCGTGTGAGCCTCTTTGGGGTTATCTCTGTTTGTGTCCATCAGTGTCTCAGTGTGGCCCTCTGAGGTCCCTGATACCCGAGTACTTCTAAGCACTGGCTTGAAACAGTTGTGTAAGATCTTTCCAGCCCATCTCCTGTGTGGCTGAAGGCACATCTGAGCACAAAGCAGGGATTAGAATGGTTAAACTGTGAACAGACAGACTGTGGGATGGACAATTGCAGCAAAGCTCCTGGCGTGCTTTCCCCTTAATCCAGTGCCTGCCTGCAAATGCCACGGATAGCACAGGCAGGACAAGGGGGAGCACAGCACTGTGAGGGAGAGGGAGAGTGGCAGCTCAGATGAAAGGAAAGGTGGGGGGGAAATCCCTGAAAGCATGGCTGAACTACTGCTCTGCTTATTCTGCACTCTTTATGTGGGGAGAGGGACTTGTTCAGCTTCCTGGTGTTGGTGGTTTATAGGAGCTCAAGTCTCACCTCTGCTCTAAAGTGCCAGAAGGGAGACATATACACGTTACCAGGAAATCATAAAAAGCACCAATAAAGGTCCTGTCTCTCTCACAGTGCGGGGGTGGGAGCGAGGGGAAGCATCAAGGCACAGTGGGCTGAACAGGGCTGCAGGGGTTGGGATGGGGAATGGGCAGGGTGTGATCCCACTCTGCAGGCAGAGGCTCTGTGGCAGTGCCAGCTGGAGGGTCAGGCTCATTGGAAGCAGTATTAGGGATGCTGGGGGTGGATGCTGCACAGGTGAATCCCTCCCTAGGCAGGGAATGCCCCATGCCAACCACTGTGTGACTGAGTGTGGAGGCGGTGGGAGATGCAGCCTCTATTTGTCCTGTTTTTCAGGCTTGGAGCATCCCCTCTCCTTCTAACAGGTTTGGGGTGGTGGGGAGAGAGTTTCTTGTCACAGCCTCAGCAAAGACAGCAAGTGAGCCTGGAACTCCATGGCAGAAGCTGGTCCCCTTTTACCTTTCCACTTGCCCCACTGCTGCATTCATGGGGATCTCATGTGCTTTCCTGTGCCCTCCCAAAGGCAGCTGGAGAGAGGCAGAGAAGGGACAGAGCTATCACTGTCCCTGGGAGCCTTCCAGGCAGCACTGAAATGTGCACATGCCATCAGCAAAGGGCTAATTGCCTGGAGCAGGGCAGGGAGCAGTCCCGTGGATGGATGTCCCCATGTCACAGTGCCTTGCAGGGTGGCACAGCTCCCTCACAGTCTCACTATGCCAGGCAGTTTCTCTGGGCAGTGCTCACTGATGCTGGCATTGCATCCAGGGAAGAGCCCTGCTGTGTGGAGAGTAAACAAAATGCTTAATTTACAGCCATTGATTTATCATGCTGTTTGCTGAAATGATATTACAGTTGGCTGCAAACTGTTTTTCATCCTCTGATAGTGAGCTCCCATCACAACAGTGCTGCAGAAGCTTTTGCTGCCCACCGAGAGCGATGCCAGCAGGAGGCTGGGAAATGTCAGCTGCAGCTGGAGAGGAGGGGTCCCAGCCTCAGCTGGCACAAGCCAGGCTAGCACTGCACCAGCTGGCATTTGCCCACGTCTGGTGGGCTGCACTGGAGGGGTCTGCTCCTTGCACTAGCCCAATGCACTTGCAGGCTGTGGACTGAGAAAATTCAGTTTAACCCCTTTCTGTTGATGGATATTGAAGGAAAATAATTGTCCTAAATGCAAAGAAACCTGGAGGAAAAAGCATTTGTGTTTCTTTTGTTCAGTAGAGGTTCTCTTTCTAAGGTTCATGGAGGGATCTGCTCAGTCCATGCCTGTTCCTTGTTGTGATTTCCAGTTTAGCTTATCTATCATTGAGGGAAAGACTCCATGGGCAGCATTTTTTGTTTCTAGTGCCCTCATCACTGTGGAATCCTAGACCTCTCGTCCACCCTGTGCATACAAATTAAATAAAGAAAAAAAAACAACCCACTGTGTGTGGTTGATGATCAAAGGTAGGGAGCTTGCAGCCCAACAGGCATTTAAAACAACAATTGAAATTCTCATTGATCTTTTATCATTGCTGGCTGAGCCAGCCAGCTCTCTGGAAAGCTGTGGTCTGTGTATTACATTTATTGTGGCTCCATTTGTGACAGCTTCTTGGAGAGAGGCAGGGAACTCGTGGGGCAAACACTGGATGGTGGCCAGAGGAAGGCAATACACACCAGGAAGATGCTACAACTCATTCAGTGTAATTGTTGTGGCAGAAAAACAGTGGTGGTGGGAGAAAAGCTTGCTGAGGTCGGTGATGAGAGATGACTTGGCAAACAAGGTCCAATTTGGAGGCTGTTTCTTCTCCCTCTCCCTACGTGGGCATTGCCCAGGTGTGTGGATCTCTGAAATGTGCTCTTGTGTGACATGATGGATTTGCCCTGAATGGCTCTGTAATGGGATACCTTGGAGAAAAATGGCATTATCCTTTGAAGCTCTCAAGGCTGGATTACTTAGGGAAAGCCCTTGAGCTGCAGCTGCACTCACTGAGCATCCTCCAGGCAGGTGGGCAGAGGTTGCCCTCCTGGGAGTGAAACTGGGGGCTGGCCAGACAGAACCCCCTGCCAGCAGTGCACACTGCTGACAGCTCAGTGCCAACAACCCCAGTCCAGGGGTAACTGTGTTCTGCTGCCTTTTCATGGGTCTGGGCTTCACCCAGGAACTGATGGAGACTAACACCTGAGCATCAGGGTGTCCTTGGTGAATGGAGGGAGGCTGCAGGGCAGGCAGACCCTTCCCTTGCTGCCTGCCTGTTGCTTGCAGCCTGCACACTGTGCTGAATCCACATGTGGGTGGATTTGTCACCAGGGCAGGATGCTACCTTGGCATTTAGTCCTGCAAACCTCAGCTAGATAAATTGCCTCATTGCCCGTCCCTGTCGGTGCTGCGTGGGGGAGCAGAGAGGCAGCAAATGTCTCCTTGCCTGTCTGAAAGGGCTGCTGTGAGCCAGCAGCAGCAGGACTCCAGAAAGCTGCTGTCCCCTGGATGCCTTTCCCTCCCTGGGAGGCAGGTTCATTAGGTGGAGAAGCTTTGTGGCAGCAGGGAGCCTGGCTGCTGCAGCGAGAGGATTGCCTGGCACTGGGCTGTGCCATGCAGGCTGCTGCTCTTAAATCTCTGCCCTGTTAAACGGGATTGGCTTGTCTGAGAGCAGGCAAAATGCCCTCCTAGCACATGGGCATTAGTAAGAGAGGCTGAGGCTGCCAAGACATCATTGCTGATCATTAAGTGTGTTTATAAAGGCAAGGCCAGGAGCCAGGCAGGCCCTACTGATCCAGCCCCGCTGCTGCAGCAGAGCCAGTGGCAGGGGATGCAGCCTGGGCACTTCTTCCCCCAGCTAGATTAATTTATAAACTAAAAAAGCCTGATGTGAGTCAAGTCTGAGCACTGGCCATGCTGGCAGCATTCCTCACTGAGCTCCTTGAGAGTGCTAGCCATCATCAGAGTGGGGACAAGGCTGCACTTCCAGCATCAGTGCCACAGCACAGGGCAGCAGAGACGTGCACAGATCCTCTGCCTGCCCACTGTGATGCACAATGTGCAAAGTTATTTCTTATCTCTTTGCAAAAAGGCAGGCAAAAGCACTTGTTTCCCTCTGTGACTGGCAATGGAAATGAAAAGCTCCTTGGTGAGGAGGCAGCGTGGCTCTGTGCTAACATCTGGGAGTGATGGATGGTACTCACAGAAAAGGTGTCACAACCCATCACATGCCTGAGTCGTGACAACAAAGGGGCTGTTCTTCCATGCCTGTCTTCTCTGCTCTGGCAGTGCTTGCACACATCATTCCTGAGGTTGAGATCATTCATGCTGGAATAACTTATAAAGCATCAGTGTACCACTGGGATTTCAACTTCTCTCTCTCTGCAGCCTTAAAAGGAAGGAGCTAAAGGCAGGATACACAAACTGATGAAAATTACTGATTTTATTCACGATTTTTTACCACACTTTTTCCCCAGAATAAAATTGTATCTGGGTGATTTAATAATCGTGAAGTATTCTGGGCGGGGATGCAGAGCTGAAATGCAGTCAGCACTCAGCACTTTAGAGAACTGAGTTGTATTTCTGGTGTCTAGGGACTGCTTTAGGATTGTAACTTTAGCTGATTAGACAGCTGGCTCCGACACATTGCTCCTACCTCATTTTCTTCACATTTTTCATAGCAATTTTTTTCCTGCAAGCAATGTAGTGTAAGCAGGTTGTATTCTGCTGGTTTCTATGAAGTGAACTTGCAGAAATGAGACTGGAGCACAGTGATCTTTCCCCATCCCCACCTGAGCAGTCAAGGGGGACAGTATTTGCTGTATTTAGAGCATTTGGGGGTGGAATGGGGCTGAACATTTTTCCTGGCAAAGTGAATTTCTTCTGGTAGAGCCTTGTGGGATGCCAGGATCTAACTAAAGCTTCAGATCTCCTAATTTGTGTTAAAAGAAATAGAAAAAATCAACTCAGAGACTGGTGTCTCTTAGGCTGAGCTGGATGGTAGATTTTGGGCAAGTGGGCTAGCAAGTCAGGAATCCAAGACAGGTGACCAGCCCAAGTTCATGGGCTCCCAGCCCAAACCCAAGCTGTCATTTCCCCATTCCTCTTGCAAGTGCTTTGCTCTGTCACTGCCTCTGCTGCTGAGCTGTGTTAAATGCTGCTGCTTCAGAGTGAATGGCTTGGCCTCTGCAGGGGGCAGGTAAAATATATGTTCTTCAAGAGATACTTGCTGCCAGCCACCTTCCCTGAAGGTGGCCATTTGTTATTATCCCAGGAAGGTGAAGGATGTGCTGCTCAGGGATGTAATTCAGCCCAGCAGAAGCCTCCTGCCAGAGCCCTCATCCCTGTGCTGTGGCACAGGAACAGGCACAGTCCTTGCTGTAAATAAGGAGGCTGAACCCTCAGCCTCTTCTGGTTGGCATCAAAACAGGGCAGTGCTGGCACTGTCTGAGGGGATTGGAACCAGGGGTGTGCCTCAATCTGCCTGGCATGGCTGGTTCTCAGAGCCACCCCTGCTGTAACTGGAGCAGGGACTCGTCAAGGTGATGGCAAGTGAAAACCTTAAGGGCAGGTTTCATTGGGATGGCCATTCCTGCATGTCTGAATTGCATTTTAAAACGTGGCTTCAGTGAATAACTAACGTCAGCACTCCTGCTCCACCATAATCTCTGTGTCTGCTTGATTAGGGGATAGGAAAATGATTAACTAGGAGATAATGTCCCATCATATGGGGTTTTTATTGTTGTTATTGTTGTTTTTTGGGTTTTTTTTCTTCCCAAAAGTCTGGGCCTGTAGATTATCCTGGCTCTCTCAAGGGCAAGCAGTTTCTGACGTCCTTGAGAGTAAATGCCAAACTGCTCAGGCTTGGCTGCAGCATTGGCTCTATTTGCCAAGGACTTCAGAGCATGCCTGAAGAACAGAGCAAGAGGAAAAAGGGAAAACAGACAAGTAATTCTGACACACTTTAGTATTCCTGGCGGTGCTGCTGCCATCAGCTGTTCTATCAGCTTTCACAGCCCATGCTATAATTAAGATCTGTCAACACTGATAAAAGGGAGAACATTCAGTCAACTAATTAAGTATCGCTTTAATACTCTAATATTTAAATTCAGGTTCCTAAATCAGCAGAATAATAAAATGTTTTATGTCTGCTTAAATGGCAAGGGAACAGGATGTGAATATCTCAATAGTGGATTTAATTATCAATCTTCCTTTCCCCCACGGAGCAGAGGAGGTCTTGGTGCTGGTGCAGCAGCACCAGGATCCCTGGCAGCTGTGGGAGGAGGGTGCAGAGCTGGCTGGAGAGCAGGCCCTGAGCTGGAGGGAGCTGGGGAACCCCTGCAGCATGGCTGGGGGGCCAGGGCTTACAGCCAGCCTGGCTGGGGTGCAGGTGTTTAACTGTAGTGTTCAGAGATGTCCTTTCCAAATGTGCCAGGGCTGGGGATGGCTCTGCACGCTGAGGAGGAGGCAGTGAGACACAGACATGGATCAGGGCATCAAGGGGAGCATCTGGAGTTGGGATGTTGGTATATTGTCCATGGCTCCAGATATGTGAAAAGAGCTGAGCAGGGAGCAGATATTAAGTTGAGCAAATGCTTCAGCAGGCCTGGCTTCAATATTACCTCTCCTTTGTCCTTTTTGTGTTAGCTTGCTGTGAATATTTTAGTGAGCACGTTTACTGGCAGGAGTGTGTTCATGTGGAAGGGAAATATTTGTTCAATTAATCTCCAAGAGGACTGCAAACGGAGATATTTGAAGTATTTGCAGTAGAAACCTGATGGTGACTGCTGCACTCATCCTGGCAAGGAACACAGGCAGCCAAGCAGCTCATGAGCACCATTAAACTGAGCAGGGGAATTTGGGTTGCAGTGAGGGGCTGCTGCTGACGATGGCCCAGGTCTGATGGGGAGCTCTGGCCAGGCAAGGATGCAGGACCTGGAGTTCTTTTAAGACGTAAAGCTGTTCTCAGAAATTACATGGGAGGGAAAAAGGCTTTGGGTGGGGGGGGGAGGAAATCAATTTGGAAAATCCAGCTCTGTTCACACATAATTTGCAAACTGGAAAAGAGGTGAAATTCATCAAGGAAATGAATCGTTACAAATGATTTGTTCAGCTGTTGTAGAGAGACGATTTATGAATATTGATCTATTTGTAATTGTGAATAACTCCCTGTGGAAGCTGTGTGCTGTAGAAGTGTTGGGTATCTGAAATCGACTGAGAAAGTGCATTTTTTTAACATTGCAGTTACTCCAAAAGGCTTTAGTCAAGATTGCAGCCTCCTTGTGCTGTTATTTGTAGAGATTACTAAAGGAATGAATGCTTGGCCAAAGAGTTTTCAGAAAATACCCTGAGTTCCATTTTCCAGCAGGGCCCCTGGAATACAAAATTACTTGCCCAAGGTCAATTAAAGTCTGTAGCAGGCTTTGGGAAAGAACCATAGTTTATTTTGGTTTGCTTTGGTTTGTGGGAAATAGTCCCAGAGCAGGAATTATTGGCATGTCTGCTGCAGAAGCCCAGCTTCGCAAAACAGAGGATTTTTATTGGAATGCTTGAGTTTTGAGGAGGTGGTGTGAAATCCTGTGTAATTCCCTTGCTCTGCAGGAAATGGAGTGTGGGTCACCCCCAACAGGCAGCTCAGCTGCCAGGGAAGTGTGGGAAGGTGGGATGGATGCATCTCACCCAGAGGGTAGGCATGGGCACCTGCAGGAGTTATTTTGAACTGAGCAGTGAAGGAGAAAGCATCTCTGGAGCAGAAATGCCACAGAGGATTCACAGCACAGCACGGGTGTGCAGCTCGAGGGCTGTTACCCTTCCTCCTTTCACAATTATTCTGTGGGTGCCCTTACCCTGTGACTCTGGCACGGTGCTTTATAGCAGGTGATTTTCTGCTGTGCTGCCCAGTCCTGAGCATGCCACTTGCTAAGTGAAAAGGCATGACCAGCAAAAACATGGATTATTTGTTTTAAAATAGAGAAATGTGGCAATTTCCTACCCTGCAGTTCTTTCCTGACAACTCATCCTCCCGCATCATGTTGCAGTGAGTGACAGCAACCAGAGGCTATTCATAAGGGTGGCATCTCCACATGTAATAATCATAATTACATGAAATAATAACTATCTAAAGGGCAGCACAGTGAGTGACAAGCCAGAGAATATACCTTGACACCTGCCAAAGATGTACTAAACACACAGAGAAATTTTCCCCAGGATCCTGTCACTTTGTCAACTAACAGAACCAGCCAGAGTTAATAAAATTACTCCAACAAAGTCAGGCAGGGCTTTTTCTCTTGCTGTCAGAGCCTCAGGTTCACAGGTTCACAGAATCACTGAGGAGCCTGCTCTAGGTCTGGAAATGATCTTGTCGTTACTATTTCTGGCTGTAATTAATTGGAGAAGTTTCTCTTCATGGAGTTTAATCTGATAATTATTAAAGATAACAATTGATAAAGTGCAGGTGGCAGCAGGCTTGAGGGACCTGTCTAAAAAAACCCAAAACCTGGAAAGGTTTGACATTTCCTTTGCTACCATTGCTTCTGATATTTAATTCTACCTGTGTGTGAGGGCTAAACCCTGGGATGTGGAGTCCTGTGTGGCAGCTGATAACACTTACAGACTTTATCCTGAGGTGCAGCAGCAGGTGATCTTATATTGAGCAGTGTCTAATCCTTTGTGTAAAGCAAACATGGAAATTACTGGGACAGACCCCCTTCCCTGACAAAATGGTTATGGAAAGGCAGGAAAGGGGGATAGGAGTGGGAAAGGTATAATGTGTGTAGATAAAACATGGACCACTCCAACTATAGTTAAGGGTACTGTGTGTTCCCCACAGGACCTGATTTTTTAAAAATCATCTGCAAGTTATCTCAATCATAATGAAACAAAACCTGTTGGCTGAGTGCTGGCCTTCCTGCCCAAGCTCCCTGGCTTGTGTTGTGGGTGGGTTTGGAACAGATATTCCCAATCACAAATACCTAACAGGAGTCATAACCCTGGAGGTGGGGCTGTGCTTCCCTTCCAGAGCATGGGGAGCACTGCAGGAATGGAAGATGCAGGGCTAGTTTTTGCAAGACTCATTATAATTAGATTATGTGCATTCTGAGTGTCTCTTTAGTGCTGTTCTCAGACACTTAAATAACAATTAGAATTGGTGGCAGGGCTGTTTTAGTTCACTGTGGTTGTGAGATGTGCTGTTTGACCATGTGTTACATTGCCTGATATGATCCCTCATTTCCTTGGCTTCCTGTGTGCCCAAACTTGGCCCAAACAAGGGGGAGCAGCAGTGTCCGTGCAGCACAAAGAGAGAGGCACCTGTGCCCCTCATGTGGGTGTCAGACATCACAGCTGTGGAACAGCACACGGGATGAAGTTCATGCGAGAGGTTTATTTATACTCCTGGCGGGATGCACCAGTGGTTTCCATGGGAATGGGAAGGGCTGCACAGTAGGATGGCTGCTCTTACTGCACATGATAGAGAGCTAATGGGGAGGGCTGCAGCCTCCCCATGCCCTCATTAATCCAGCCCCCTGCCAGCTTCCCAGCCCTCCATACCCTGCTCCAGCCCTGATGGGGCATGAGGTGAGAGGTGCAATTTTTAGGAAACAAAAGCTTGTTCCCATGGCAGTGAAGGGGTAAAAATAAATTTTCAGTGCACTCTTTTTGAGGGTTATTATTTTGGAGAGCAGAGGCGAGGAGGGTTTATTTGTTGAGTTTTATTCCCATAATGAAAGTTCCATGGGGAAAAGCAGAACTGCAAGGGGAGTTTGCTTTGTTATCACTGGGTCTTGCTGCTGTGTGGCTGCCCAGAAAACCACAGGGGGAGAGCACAGGTGAATTTGGCATCAGCTTCCATGTGCTGGTGGAAGTTGTTTGTCCTCTAGAGGAGCAGCTGCTGGCCAAATCCTGCTCCTGGGCCAAATTCCCTGCAGGCATTTCCCAAGTCTGCAGCACAATCTGCCCCACGCCTAGTTTTGCAGGGAAGGCATCCTAGAGGGAAGAACAAGCTGGACTGTTCCTGCATCCCTCCTCTAAATGCAGTGGCTGTAACACCTCCCCTCTTGGTTGCCTTGGAGCTTTTGAGGGAAAGTACAAAATTCACCCTTCCTTGCAGTCAGACACCATCCCACAGCTCAGGCTGGGCTCTGTGGAGGAGTTGGGGTGGCTGCACCTCACCCACCCATCACCAGCAGCCCTCCGGACAAGGGGGAGCTGCAAACTCAGTTTTTCTTGGGTAGCCTTGGGGGGTCTAAAGCTCAGCATCCCCGAGATGGTGTCAGCCAGAAACAAAATCTCAATTACCCCTCATTTTCTCGAAGGGAGGAATTTCTGGGAGCTTTGGGTTTCCTGGAGCCTCTGAGTGCCATCTGCTGGGCGAGGGGCTTCGGTCTGGGGGCTGTGGCTGCAGAGAAAACATCCACAGGGAAACACAGATTGGCAGGGAGAGGCCAAGGGCTGTTAATAATACAGTAGGTAGGGGAAAGCAGAGGATAGAACACACCAAAAATTGCATTCAGACAACATAGATGACAGTTATTTTGATTTGTAAATGTCTACCTAGTTGGAAAAGCTGCCATAAATAATACCCAGCTGTCAGGCTGTCCTGATCTGCAGGCTGTGTGCTCAGGCGTGGTGCTGATGGGGGCTATATTTTTCTCAGTGTATGTACAGGATAAACACACACTCTGCCTGCACATGTTTGTCATTGAGAAATCCCTGCTGCACCTGCCGTGTTCAGTCACTTGAGTCTTCAGAGGCAGCGCGTGGTTGAAGTTAATTTTTTTTCCTTATATAATTTTCCTTCTCGTCCCTCATCTAAGGCAAGAAAATCTCTCATCCCACGGCTCTGCTTCTGTTGTAACACAAATTGGCTGCTTGCTTTGGCTGTGCTGGAGCAGGTGGCAATCCCTGAGTACCCAGTGCTGCACTGCACCACTCGTTTCTTCTCCCCAGGCTGGGGAAGCACATCAACCTGAGCCATTTCCAGGAAGGTACTTGGCTCCTGCCAAGATTTCACCTGTTTTTTGGATAAACAGAGCACTTCAGGCCTATCAATATTTATGGATTAATGTGTTTGAAGGCCGAGAGGGAGCATTTATCATTATCCACTCTACCCAGTGCAGGCTGTGGAACAGCACCAGCTCACCTGCAGCCCAGCTCTCCACCAGAGCCTGCAGGCAGTGCAAACAAAACCTTCCTTGCTGTCAATCTCAATGGCACTTTGGGGTATTGGGATCGATTCCTTGATTGGAGCAGGAACCAGCAACAAGGACAAGTGTTTCCTTGGGGGGGTTTGCCTGAATTTAAGCTTGCTGTGCCTTGATGTGATGAAGGCGAGGTGCCCACAACCACCCATCAAATGCTGCTCAGAGCTGCCAACTTTTTTCCCAGGGAGCAGCAACAACCTGCAATCAAAACAAAGCTTCTGTCCAACAGCATCAAAGGGTTCCTGAAATTGCCTCCTGAAGGCTCTGTTGGTGAGCTGGATTGATGTCTAGGTAGTTAATGAGAAGGAAGAAGAGAGTGAGGAGGATTTTTGCTTTTCCCCATCAGCTCTGAAAATGGCTCAGGAACAAGCCCAGCACCCTGAGAAAGTCACCTTAGCTCAGCTGTGTCCTGTGTTTAGAATCCCATAAATAAATAGCTGAAAAGTCACCTGAAGGTTTGGGAAACCTTTAGGGGCAGCCCTGGATGGATTTATAGCTTCCTGTCAAGAACCACATGAGATTCATGGCTGTGTGTGGCTTTGCTTGGATATTTGACTGAATTCTGCTTTGCATTCTGGGCTCTGACAGATTTGCAAGAGAAATCGGGGGAGACAAAGTCTGCAGCTTGAACTGAGCACAAAGTTCACATACCCTGGGGAAGCAAAGCTTCTGGGTGTTTTGCACAGCTGTGACCTCCAGACTTAGAAGGAAATTTGCCTGTTGAAGATGCACAAATCCTCTATCCTTCATTCTAGGTGCAAACTGCTACCAGTAAATGCCACATGCTGAAAATGCATATTGCACTGTGGTTGTGTTGTGTTTCATGCCCTGTTTCAGCTGGCCAGCCCTCCTGGGATCAGCAAGCAGAATTTGCTGTTAAATCATGGTGCCTTCGTATTTCCTGTGCCCCGTGACTGATGTGTCTCATCGTGTCACAGAACTATATATAGCTTCTCCCTGCCAGCCCATGGAGTGGCTGCTGCTGGCCATGTCACCTCAGGTCAGATTAATTAACCCTGACATCATCCATTTTCATGGACAGAGATCCCATTCCCTGCTGTTTGTCAACAGAAGCAGCTCAGGGGTGAGTGCAGGCAGGAGGTGATGGGGAGGCTGTGTAAACACCATCGCTCTGCACCCAGCCAAGGCATTTCCAGTGCCTACTTTAAAGAGCAGAAGCCAACTTTTCATCTCCTTGTTTTTCTTAGGGCTTAGCAAGGAACCAGTAAGTTTGCAGCAGCTCTGATTACAAATATTTGCTCTTTTCTTTGGCCCCTGATGACTCTGCTGTTGGCTTGGTGACAGTGTTTATCCAGTGCCGGTGCTCCAGCACTTGGCTGGGCTCTCCCAGAGCCAAGCTGTCCCCAGTGCCTTGTAGGAACAATGAGGCTGGGATTCCCTTTATAGGGGCTGTTTTGGGTGCAGTGTCAGCCGGGGAACAGGGGCTGAGGAGCCTGGAGCAGCTCCAGCCTCCAGCTCTGACAGGCTGTAATTGCTCTCCCAAACCTCCTGCAAGGTTTAAGGACAAGGGGCAGCTCCAGCTCTGTAACACCCTTTGTCAGTAGGATCCCTCCCTGCAGCACTGCTGCTGTGCCTCCTGGGTCACAATTGTTCAAACTTGTGCTGATCATCTCTCCTGGCACTGAGTGACCTCTTTTGAGAGCAAAAGAAAATCTGTGCAGTTGCAGGGGGAGCTCAGGCAGCTGGGGCTGGGGTTTAGATCTGGGTTGGTTTGCTGAGTTGGCCCTGGCTTGCCTGGTTCACCTTGGGATAACTCCTGTAGCTGACCCTGCTCTGACATTACTAAGCTGTAGCTTCAGACTTTCCAAAATAAGCTGCCTTTTTTTTTTTATTATTTTCACTTTTATTTTATTTTATTTGGAGCTCTTATTAATGGAAGCACAAGCGCTTCTGTTTTATTAGAAAATACTGCTGAAGAATGGCAGGGGGAGAGAGCATGAGAGATTAAGTCTACTCATGGACTGGATCAGAGTATGATATTTTGTCTCCCACTGTGCTACCAGCTGTATTAGACGAAAATGTCAGAAATCCTGCAGCAGGCAATTACAGCCCGATGTGGGCTGCTGCTGCCTGACCTCGTGTAGCCTGTGCTTGGTTTCTGTCTTGAAACAAGGAGTCTTTCTCCCAAAGCTCTTTGCCTTATGCTGTCTCATTAGAAGTCTGCACTGCCTTTGTGTCCCTCAGTATGACCCATGGAAAAGCTGGGGATGGTGAGGAGAAGGAGAGAGCTAAGCAGTGGTGCCGTGCTGGCCCTTGGAGAACACGGGCTGGTGTCAGCTCAGAGCGCTCCCCTTACTGTGCCTCAGCAGCATCTTCCTTTTCCTCAGACTGCTGCACATGAGATTTATTTCTCCAGCCTCCACGGTATGCATTAACTCTGCATTTTTTTGGCTAGAATATCATTTTGCTACTTCATGCTAATATTTTGTGAACTTCAGGCCTGCTATTTTTCTTCGATTTCTCTTTGCAACACTTTCCATTCTGGAATGATCTGAACTTAATTCATGTGCCATTTGCTCTGTGCTCTACTTTCAGCACATTAATAAAAATAATTTAAATTGTATTAGGCTCCAGACAAATCCCTGTAGTATCCCCTGAGTATCTCCCTTCAAGCTGATGCATTTCTGGTCCTTATTTTTCCTTTGTTCCTTGTGCTTAAGGCAGCTTTTTACAGGGATGGAGGTTTGTGTAGCTGAGCCAAACTGGAAGCTGATGAGTAATAAAAAAATTGCTCTGCATTTTTGAAGAGAGGAGTAGAGTAAAATAGCTTTAGGTAAAAACAGCCATGAGGAGAGGGGCTGGCTCATGCTGCAGTTGCTGAGTTCCAGAGGTATCAGTCCAGCTCAGTTCTGTCCCTTTTCTGCTGGCTCCATGTCCACATGGCCACAAAGGAGGGCAGGGAACCACTGAGCCTGGGCCACCATCAGCCCCAAGCGTGGAGAAGTGCATTTTTCAATCAGCATGTTTTCTTTATTTTTACAATGTACTTCACAGAAAACTATTACACCTAATTTGTTCTGGATTACTACACAAACAGCATCCAGATATCACTTGTCACCTTGGGAATAGCAGATGATACACAAGGAACCAGCAGCAGCATGCTGGGGCTGAAGGGCCTCATGCTTGTATGTTTTGTCTTCTTTTTGTTTCTAAATGTGACTTGCAGAATAAAAACACACAGATTTTAAGCAAGCACTTCCTTGCAGAGATCTGTTTTGGTTTAAAACATTAAGTGTGTTCCTTTAGAGGATCAATGTTATTTTGCTGCTCTTCTGATGCAGTGCCAGTAGTGTTTATTTTTTTAGCTGAAATTATTTCCTCAGCAGATTTGCTTTTGAAAGGACACTGCTCTGTGCATATCTTGTTTAAGCTTAAGTTCATCTAGCTACTGTTCTCTTCTGGTAGATATCTTACAGATAGGGAACAATACTATTGGAAGGCAAATGCTCATTTCCAAGCCATCTTAGAAGTACATCAAAATCTGTATGAATGAGGCTTGAAGCAAATGAACTTTAAAATCCTGGGTTTGATTATCTCACAGAATCCCTGCTGAAACTAATAAGGCAGCATCATGCAAAAGACATTCCAGGCTCAATGTTACCAAGTATTAATTATTGTTATCTCTTTGCTAGCTGATAGCAGTGGCTGGAGCCCTGCAATTCAGCTTTCCATCAGAAAGAATGGTATTGGAACACAACTAAAAAATAAAGCTCAATATAAACACACCAGACCTGAAACAAAAGCTGTCGTGGTGCACTGTGGCTCCTTCCCCAAACCACAGCCTGGGGTGCCTCTGCTTTAAAGTGGCTTCAAACCCCCCCAGGGAGCAAACTGCTGCTGCTCCCCTGGTAGGACCTTTCCTTGTGCTGCTGGGGGTGAGGGGAGGCCAGAGGGTGGGCAGCTGCAAAGTTTGAGGTGTCTTTTCAAGTCTACCATGTGCATCTTGGATGACTTTGTACAACAGTGACATCTGGTGATACCCATCAATATTTACTGTTTCACTCTGCTTTTTAGGAGGGTGGAGTTAAATTCTGCAAATTCCTTATTGCTTGGGAAGTAAGTTAGAGCAAGGCTCTTGGCTGGGCTGCTCCTGGCAGCCAGCTTGCCCTGTTTTGGGCTTGGGAATGTTGGTGCTTCTTGGGCAAGGGCCATTGTAGGTGATAACATATCTTTCCTCTTTCCTAACTCAATATGGCCTTGCCTTGCTGCTTGGTTTGCACCAGGGATGTGATCTGGGGAAAAGGATCTATTTCCACCAAATGGTGCTGGAGAATGTTTGCTGACCCATCTGTCCACTTCTGGAAGTCCGTGTGCCACAGAGGTGTATATTTCCTCTTTTCCTCCTTCCTTGTCAGTATTTGTGCAAATTAAAACAGTTTTAAAAAAGGTTTTTATAGGTTGATTCAAATATGTGAATTGCAGGAAAGAAATCAGATTGTTCTCCCCTTCAAACAATTCTAAGTGGTGTCTGGACCACCTCCCAGGATCAGTGCTTACCTGAATACAATGCCTGCTGTTTCATCTCTTGACAAAAGAGAGAGCTGTGCTCCTCAGGACAGGGACTGGGTACTCTCCTGTGCTGCATCAAGCACTTAAATGATGCTTAACAAGAACTATTAAGAAAAACGATGGTTTGGATGTGCACACATGGGGGACAGCAGGAGAGGTCTGTGCTGAGGCTGAACTCAATTTGTTTATTATTAGATATTATACATGCACAATAAGCAGCCTTGGTGTGATTATTCCATACCTATTTCTTTCCAAAGAACTAAATCACCCCTTGGAGAGCAATAGGAAGATAATGTTTTCACACCATTAGTCAGATGCTAAAATACCAACGTGGTTTTTCTTTTCCCTGGTAACATAAGACTGGAAACAACACTTAAACAGAAAGGTAACACCTCCTATGCTGCCCAAGGCAGTTTTTTTTTCAGTTCTGGAAACTTTGCTATAGGTGAAAGCTGCAGCCACTGTATGATTGTCCCCAAAAAGTCCTAATTCTTCAAAGGAATCTAGTTATGGTGGGACTCCTCACAGGGATTCCCTGTAGAGGCTTTTCAGTGAATTTGCATCAAGGAGTAGAAACCTTCAGGCGTGCTTGGGGGAAGATGGGGAGAAAATTGATGCAGCCTCTTCCAAGAAACTCCTCATTTATGAGAAGTCTGTCCTGCTGTGAGCTCTTGAGCATCCCCTTGGCTCCAGTTTATCTCACTGGCCCCAGTTCAGCTTTCCAGAGCTGGGGTTGAGGTGCTTTGGCAGGGCTGCCCTAAAGAGCTCACAGCCCCTGAGCCCCTCTGCCATCTGCAGCACCAAGGGACAGTGACTTTTTGTACAAGGGACCCTTGTAGCTGGATTTCCTCAGGAGCCTCCAGGAGCTGCTGCTGCTCCTGGGCCTGTCCCACAGCCTGTGCCTCCCTGTATTTCATCTCTGTAAACCCACTGCTATGCTGGAAACCAAAAGTTCCCTCATAGTCCCTCAGGGATCCTTATTGACTTTTATGGTCTTTAAAAGACCTCTGCATGGATTTGTAATCATTCTACGTGTACGCCGAGAAACACTAACATAACTGGTAATTAATTTGTTTTAATTGTTTTTATATAATCCCCGCGAGCGACCTCATGTTTTGTTTTGCATCTGTTATGTTTCTGACTCAAATTTTAATGCCTTAATGGGAACAGTGCCAACTGCTGTTACTCTGAGCTATGAGCAATCTCCTGGCACACTTCCAGTCCTTTATTGTGGAACTAACTATACAGCACTGTAATTTAACTAGCAAAATGTGGCAAATCACTATTATTAATAACAATAAATCTATTTCTGCAGGTTGACAGCATTAAAATAACAAATTATTCTGCAAGGAAAGCTGGTAATTTTGGGTGCTTTCCACTGTGATCATTGCAGAAGTATAATATCCATTATTAAGAGCCTTTTGGTGTCTCATGAAGGAGCTGTTTGCACATGACAGTGCATCATGGTTCTTACTACAGGGGAGGATACAGAGGCCTTGACCATGGCTATTTCAGTAATTCATCATTTTAATTTAAATGTTAACAGCAGGATGGGGCAGGTTAGGGAAAATTGCTTTCCTCCCCTGCTTACCATTCCCACTTTTTAAATAATCTTGTCTCATTCAGTTAGTCAAATCTTAAAGCCCGAGATCTTAATTTCTGCTCCTCTCTTCCCTTCACTCTCTCCTGCTCTTTGCATTCCTGACTCCACAGTGCCCTGCAGCCCCCCAAGGTTTAGCTGTGTGCTTGGTTTGGGCAAGGTTTGCACTGTGAGAGCAGTGCCCAGCAGACACTGGTGGGATAGGCACTCTGGTGAGCTTAAACAGGAGAAAAAATACTATGGAAATGAATACCTGCCTCGTAGGTTGTGGGCACCAAAGTGTTCTTGTAGAGTCTGTCTGCAAAGTTACTGTATGTCCAAGACTTTGTAACATACCCAGGGGTTTTATTCACTTTCTGATTATTATTTCAGGATGGTTTTTATCCAAACCACATCAGGTAAAGGAGAGGTTGTTACTGGCCATTGCCTCAGCCCCTTTGCTCATTTGTAGGAAGCTTCCAGCTGTCATTAATGAAGAGGGAATGGGAGACAGGAGTGCCTGTTGCTGCTTTCTGCCAGCTGATGAGTGTTCCCTTGCTCTGTGAGCTCTTCCAGCCTAAGTGGGCAGCTGTCCACAGGGGCTGGAGTGGAACTGTGCTGGAGACCTGCCCAGTATCTTCTGCAGTCTGTCATCTGCTCTCAGCTCCTCTCTAGGTGATACCAATAAACTCCTCTGCAGCTTCAGCACAGGTTATGTTAGTGGGTAACATGGGTGAGCTGCAACTCACAGCTCTTCAAAATCCAGCCTCAGGCAGGGCAGAACAACGTGGAGAAGAAAGGGGGAAAGGGAAAAGGTCAGTAAGAATAAATATGTGATGTGGAGATAACTGGATGCAGAAAAACAGGATAGGAATAGAAGGAAAAATATTTGTGGGGAGTAAAGTTATGAAGATACATGCAAAGTTGGTTGATAGAACTACAAGAAATATCAGGAGCAGGGAATCAGGGAAGACACCAAGGTCCTAGAATTTGGTCACCAGATGTTTCCCTCTGCACCAGAGTCCATGAGTGTGGAGCCAGAGTGCTGGGAAATCTCAGGTGAGCAGGAAGGTGGCCCAGCTTGTGAAGTGGTGTTTGAACAGAGCAGTAGTGGGTGTGAAGGAGCTGAAACACCTGAAAATTTGCTCCTTGGTGCAGCTGAAGCAGTGCAGAAGCTGCAGAAGTCTCCATGGGATGGTTTGCAGTGAGCTGCCGTGGTCCTGCTTAACTCCTGGCATGTGAAACAAGTGCCTCAGAGCTGCTGCAGCAGGGGATTGCTGCAGTGGTTTGGTCAGTGGTTTCCCTTATGTTTCTAGTTTCAATATTTCAGGGGGAACAAGGAAGTAGGGAGACTGGCAATCAGTCTGACTCTGTGCTTGTTACAGGTGGAGGGGATCCATTTCCTCACCCAGCTGGCATGCAGCAGGACAGAGCCTGCCTGCTCCTCCATTGTGTGGATACCTGTGTGTGGATACCTGCGTGTGGATATTCTGCGTGTGGATATTCTGTGTGTGGATACTTGTGTCTGGGTATCTGTGTGTGGATATTTTTGTCTGGATATTCTGTGTGTGGGTATCTGTGTGTGGATATTCTGTGTGTGGATATTCTGTGTGTGGATATTCTGTGTGTGGATATTCTGTGTGGGGATATTCTGTGTGTGGATATCTGTGTGTGGATATTCTGTGTGTGGATATCTGCATCTGGATATTCTGTGTGTGGATATTCTGTGTGTGGATACCTGTGTGTGGATATTCTGTGTGTGGATATCTGTGTGTGAAAGAGGGCTCCCCTTTCAGAGCCCAGCACTGCAGGCTCCTCGGGTGGTCTCTCCGAGTGCTCAGTCCATTTTCTCAGAGGCTGAAGCCTCTCCTGGTTCCCAGGGGGCTGTGCAGGGTTTAATCCTGGCTGTGTGCAGCCAGGGCAGGTGTGGTGCCATCCAGAGCTGTTTGCAGGGGCAGCCCCTGGTGGGCTGTGAGCCAGCCTAACCTGCCGGGCACACTGGGATCATTCCAGCTTAGCCAGTGCTACACAGGCTGCTGCTCTCCAAGGGTGGCAGTGGGAATGGCTTTCTGAAGGGAGTCGTGGTCACCCATTCTGCTTAAAAATAAAAATTAAATCCTAATTTATTCTCTGCTGTTTTTGTTCTTTGCATCTCGCCCTCTGCTTTCAGCCAAAGATCCTGTGGCACTTGACCAACAAGAGGAAGGCACTTGACCCTTCTGAGTGTTTTCATCCTGTTGATTTGCAAAGCAGCCAAATTCTTGGTCCAGTGTGGTGGGCAGTGCTAACATCCCCAAGCCTTGCTCCACCACTGGAGCATTCTGTTTGGAGCTATACATTTTTTGTGAGGGTTTTTTGACTAGTTCAGCTTCGTTTCTGTTGCAAGCGATCCGGAAAAAAAAAAAAAAAAAAAACCCACAAAACCTGAAAATTATCCTTTTTTAACTTTGTTAGAAACTGCTCTGAGAGTATAGGACATGGTCATAAACAGACACAGCACAAATGTGCAGTGGTGAGAAATGAACCACTGATCTGCACCTGTCTGGGAGTAGCTGCCATGGGTTGAAGCAGCCTAGTTGAAAGTGGAGGGGTGAGATAGCAATCGAAGTGATTAAAGGCTGGACTCTTTCATCTGTAGATGCTTGAATAACTTTCCATTACTTTAAATTGGGTTGCAAATGAACATCCCCTTTGATCTATAATGGGACTTTCCAATCAGTGAGGCCTGAGCTCAAAACATGAAAAGCAGTTTACATTGATGAGAGCAGTAGGAAAGATCTGAACCCTGAAGAACAACCTGCCCCAGCACTGCTGGAGATAAAAGAAAAGCAGAGGTGGCTCTTTGGGAGGCAGGAGGGTCAAAGGAGTGACCTGGATTGCCCAGGGGCAGAGACACCACTGTGGTTATGAATGACCCTCATTCCAGGTTTAAATCACTAGTGAGAGGGTTTTATCCAGGCTCCTAATTTGAATGATGAGAGCATTTTGGGTGGATAGACTGACTGTTTTGTGGGTGGGGTCGGAACATTGGGTGGGTGTTTACTGCTCCTGTTTTCATTAGGGAGCTACTCATGCAGAGCCAAAACAGGAAAAAAATAACCTATTTCTGCAGATGCTGACATTATATTGGCTTTATTGAAAACCAGTCGAGTACCTAAATAGTGTGGTTTATTTTATTGGTTGCTTCATATCTAGATGATATTCCTTATCAGGTTTGACAGGTCGGCTTCTTGGCCTAAGTCACTTAACAGCATCTCTTTATTGCTGAGTTCCCAGCTTTTGTTGGCCTGTCTCACAGCCAGGGTGTTATCTAGCCTATGGAATTTGATTTATTTCTGTGCTGGCATGTCCAGAAGAATCCATGTAAAGAAAACAAACTGCATGTCCCCTTCACGGGAGATCTTGGCTGCTATTTCTCTACCCACTAAAAGCTTTATCACTCAGCCTTGTTATTACCATACTAAACGGAACACTTCAGAGCTTAGCGGCTTAACAAGATAAAAACATGCTTTGTGGTTAATGTGGTTACTGCAGGCATGCACCGGGGCCGGGAGGGGAGCTGCTCCTTCCTGCTGGGGCATAGTGCTGGGAAAGGCCTGGCCTGATAAAGCCTGTCAAAGCAGGCAATTCCAGACAGATATTTCAGCTTTATCAGGCCAATGTGCTGCAGGCTGGCCGGAGGGACAGGGAAGTGTCCCTTCCTCCCCTGCCAGCTGTCTGCCTCACTTGTGGCCAAAGCAGATCTGGGGCTGTTCCTGTAATCCTTTCTCTACTCAGTGCTATTGAGTGCAAGGGTGTTTTCCAGCTCACAGGGACAGACTGGGATTCCCCTCCTGATACCAAGTCTTGAAAATAATCCAAAAGGTCTTTTCCCCCTCTGAGTAGTGGTTGGCTTGTGTTGTCTGAAATGAGCAAATTTTGGAAACTTCCCTATGTGATTTGCTTTTTGGCAAGCTGTGACTTTGGGTACAAAATGAAGGGAGATATCTGGGTCCCCTATTGCTACAACTTCACAAGTACTTAATTTCTGCTATTTCCTCTTCCCAGAGATCCAGTTTTGCTTCTCAGGATAACATCAGAACTCACACATTCTCCTGAAATACTTCTGAACTAAATTTGCGAAATGTAACTTTAAGAATCTTTTCATGTAACTTCCAGAATTTCTCAGTGTCTCTTGGTTTTATTTAAAGCATAAAAAAGACAATAATTAGACAAATCTGCAGATGATGCCCAAAGTCAGCTTTCTATCTTAAACCCAGAAAGCAGGACACCTTATGTTTTGTCTCTTCTGGTGCTGTTTGATTCAGTGTTCAGGAGGGATCTGATTTTTCTTAAAAGAGCACAGTCAGTGCTTCTTCCTCCTTCTCAAAACTTCCTGGATGTGGCTCTGCCATGAGATCTTTTTCAACCTTCCTTGTCGTTTTATTGCTGTTGCTGTTAATTTTCCACTTTTATTGCCTCCTTTCTCATCCCTACACTTTGTTCTCTCTTTTTTTGTGCTGAAGGATGAGCTGTCCTCCCACAGTGCAAACAAATTTACTATGCTGAGGCTCTTTGCTTAGACAAGGACCCATTTTTAACCAAATGTTTTGTAAGCAAAAAGAATATTCATTTTCCAGGACACTGCTAACAAGGACATTTTTGTGGTTGTCATTGCTTAGTGACTTCATATCAGCTGGAATTTCTGTGAGCCCAGAAAGAGTCCAGACTGTTCATGGACTGCACAGCATTGCTGCTCTGCTCTTGCCATCCCTTCTCAGCCTGGATACAGGATCAGCAAAAATCCCTGAGCATGAGGATGGGAGGGGTGGTGACAAATTGTGTCACGTTGTGCAATGACCTCATTTCGTGCACATACACCAACACCTTCCCCTACCAGCTCTTGTATCAAACACTGTTGCTCCTGCTGACAGCAGCAGTGAGTTAAATACTGTACAGAAGTGATGTTGAAGTGTTTGAATTAGTACTTGGAGCTATAGTTCAGTTTGCTGTGGAGCGTGTTTTTCATGCACACAGCGTGCAATAAGAAAAGCAGTTCAGCAGTTCCAGAGCACAGTTCCATCCCAGTGCTAAGGGCAGTCTTTCACTCCCCCAGATGCCCAGGCTCATTCCTAAAGGTTCCATTGTGGAAAGAGTAATAACCAATTAACAAATATTATTGATGTTTACAGAAAAGGCAGTGTGTGTACTCACAACATCATGAGCAGGTGTTGCAGGTAGGAGGAAAGGAATATTGATGAGCAACCTCTTGAATCTTCTGCCTTGTGACCTGTCTGGGAGCTTCAACTAAATTTGATTAGTGCAGCCATTAATCATCTGTTAGTGCTTTTGATTACACTCCCTTATATAAACAGTTTATAAAGAGTATTCAGGTGTTTCATTACAGCTCCCATGCAGTGCCACGATCCTCCTCAGCCTCCTCTCCTCTGGGGTGGCCTTGGTGGGCTGGCTCAAGCTCTGTGTGATGGCCAGAGCTGCAGCCCAGGCCCTTGGGTGGTACAGGGCAGCACTGTAGCATGTGGGAGATCCTTGGAATTAGCCTGTGTTACGTGCCAGGCTGCCTCTCTGCTCACTCACATTTGTACAGCTGCTGTGTTTAGAGCCTTGGGGTCCTAAAAACTCTGTTTGGTAAGTTATGGAGACATCTGCCTGCATAATCATGAGCCAGTTGGAGTGGCAGCACCCATTCTCATCCTGGGAGCTCCATGCCCCCCATTCCTTCCCAGGGCTGTGGGTGAGGAAGTGGTGAAGTGCTGGTGTTCCCAAACCTGCCCATAACCTTTCCCCAGCACTGTCACACTCACCCATAGCTCTGCAGACCTGTTCCAGCCCTGGTGGCATCACACATGAGGAGCAGGGGGAGTCTGGGGAGGGACAAGCTCTGCTCATGGCCTGTGGCTCCGAAATTCCCATTCCCAGGTGAGTCCTGCCAGGGATGTGCTCACCACATCAATATCTCCAGTTCATGCATTATGCAAATTGTTTGCAATACAGAAGTGCTTAAACAGCTGAAAAGATTTGAGTTTTGTGCACAATGTACACTTTGCTTTACCTATACTCATAGCAATGTATCATATTTTAATTAAATAACTATGGAATGCAAATTGTAATACCAGTTGATTTGCAATATTTATGTAAGCCTCACATTTTGTAAGTATTTGAATTTCATATTAATTTTGCTTTGGACACGTTTTTCTATATACTCAACAAAATTTTTCTCACTGGTTGAAAACAGAGCTGGTCTCTGTCTGCATTTAGCTACAGAAAAATTATTTTGGTACCTGTGGAACACCTTGCAGAGTCAGATGCTCACACAGGGCAGCATCCCAGTTAAGCATGCAGGAGGGCAGTCTTTGGCTGGGCACTGGCCTGATATTGGAGGGGTTGAGGTTCAATTCTCAAACCTGCATTTGAGACCTTTACTGTGTCTCTTGTGCTGTGCTAAAATTTCCATTTCAAGGTTCAGTCAGCTCATTAGGCTCAGCCAAGTGTGGCTGTAAATTCTGTGATTGATGTGAGCCCACCCCAGCTCCCATCTCCTGCCCACTGGAGGAGCAATCCAGGAGCCCCCCAAGGCACCTCCTTTCCCTGTGCTTCACTCCCAGCTCACTCAGGGCCTCCAGGAGCTCCTGCAGTGAGCAGTGTGATGCATTCAAGGGGCATTGAAGGTCTGGAAATGTTTGGTGGCATGTCAAAAGGAGTTTTGAGTCAGAATTTCAATATTTAATACAATAGATTTCTCAGGACAGGGAAAAAAAAAGGCAGCCAAAAATAATGTAGTGGAATAATTGCTATCTCTGGAAGTTTCAATTATCAGTCAAAATATCCTGAAATCAAAACCTTACTGACATTCAGCCTCAATTATATAAAAACCATTGGGGATATGGAATATGTTCATATAAATGAGGTCTCTGATAACTGAGGGAATTTTCAATGTACTTAATGGATGTCAAGAGACTTGACCCTGTTTTGAATACCAAGGAGTTTTGGATAATTGAAGTTTGGATAATCTAGGTTGAACTGTAGAATTTAGCAAATTAAGATAACGTTGAGAATCTGTGTGAGTTAATTTTAGTTCTGACAAACGAAACCAGTTTAACTAGCTTGGAGACTGGAGCCAGCAGACAACACAGAGTGTGCCACAAGCTGCAGTTATCCCAGGCAGCCTCATTAACACTCTCCTGGCCAGCCCTGCACGGCTCTGTGTGCACAGATGAAGGATGGTTTCATGTCTCTGGGCTGTGCTTAGCACACGCTGTCAGGAGGGCTTTGGGCTGGTACCAGCACGGCTTCTGTGATGAGGATTTGTGTCTGCTTGGAAGTGAGCAGGGCTCAGTGAATTCCAGCAGAACAGGGGGTGTGCAGGGGCTGTTGGTGGTGGTTTGGCTGATGAGACCCCAGTGCAAGGCAGGGAAGTGCAATCCTGCCAGCAGTGCTGCCCCCAGTGCACACGTGCCTTCCTCTCCTCTCTTCCCCACCATTCCTCAACATGCATATTTTAAATTAATATTTTAATGTATTTCTAGGTTTCCAGGAAGGGGGAGGAATAAATTATTCAAAATGAATTACAGTGGTTTAAGGATATAAGAGCTGTAAGGTTTGTGGGGAAACAGACCATCCTGCATTAAATCAGCTGACAGCTCTTACCCAGCTCTGATAAGCTGGCAGAAATGTCTTTATCTGACAGGTCTGAACAGACTCAGTGCCTGGAAGTTTATTTTCTTCTGTCTTGTCTTAACAAGAAGCAGTACCTCCTTCTCCTTAACACCTTTGGCTGGAGTACTAGACCCTGGAATATTTCAAGAGAGAGCTGCCTGAGGGCAGGAGGGATGTCCATGAAGTGACAGTCCAGGAGCTCCTGGGAGCTGTTACTGATTTCTTGCTTAGCTGCAGCTTTTGTGCAAGGCAGCTGAGATGAGTAGGAGTTGCCCTCTAAACTTTTTAGCAATCTGGGTCTGAAATGTGCCTTTGACTGTAATATTGAGGTGTTAATTCTTCCTTTACTGGCTGCAGAGGGAAAAACATTAGACAGTGTAGTGTATAGAGAGTACTTAAATGAGGATTATATGGGAGGCAGTGGAGTAATTTTGAACAGAAGCATGTATTAAGTATTTGGCTAGTACACTGTGGATCACACAACCTTATCTTTCAAAAATATATTCTCATTTTTTAATAAAAGCCCCTTTGGCAATAGGAGGGTGGTGACAGCGTGGTAAGCAGTTGTTCTTTGTGAACCTTTTCACTTGTCACAGGCTCCCTGTGTCTGCAGAGTGTTTATCAGGGAGCAAAACTGCTACTCAGCATCACTGAAGGATGCTCTGCAAGTGCTCTGTGTTGGTTCTATGACACAGGCAGCTGGAAACCCCCAATCACCTGGGGCTCCCCTGTGCTGGCATGTGTGTAACCCCTGTCACCTCAAAAAAAGTTAGAATAAATGAAAGGATTGTCCTCTTTTATAGATGGGAATGGAAGCCGTGGTGGTGTCAAGTGACACACATAAGGCTAAACAAGAAACTGTAGAGAAAATTACCCTCCCCAGCTCTGGTCTGGGGTTTTAAACTTGTTACTGTCCCCTCTTGGATCTCAATTCAAAACCCACTGCATTAGAGGGGAAGGAAAATTAGCCAAGAAGGTTAATCCTGCACTGAAGGAGCAAAATTGCTCAGTTATGGAGAGACTGAAAGATAAGACACAGCAAAACTTCAAACAAGTGCTCTGGAGGATATTATCCAGATACCAGAGACTTGTTGGAGAACTGATAGGAGAGCAGCTTGTATCAAAGCACAGAGGGGAAACACCAGGGGAAGTTCAGATCAAATGTCAGGGGGGGCTGCTTTAGAGAAGAAAAGGAGAAATAAAAGGAGCTGCATTAATCTGCAGGGGTGTGATAGCTGGAAAGATATTCTCCCCATTACAGCTTTATTAGAGATAGCTTTCCTTGCAGACAACAACATAAAAAAAAGGAGACCAGACAATGTCAGCTCTTTTCTACTGCAAAATTACCATGCAGAGAACCACAGGGAAAATGCCTGAGACCACGAACTGTAAACAAGCTGGGCCACTGTCAGGCTCAAAAATCAATGTTTTTTTAAAGTGTATGTTAAAACCAACTTTGTTTACTTAATTGCAATAGAACATTGTATTTTCTTTAAGAGAAAATTGAGAAAACCTGGAGGTTGATTCAGTGGTTTGCAATAAATAAACACAAATGTGAAATTGAACACTACCCAAATTACTAAAGCTAAGTACATGAAACACCCCCAGTGCAGACTTGTCACTCAAGTGCCAACTGTCAAGGGTTGGATACTTTTCATAAAGCATAGTTTTAGCCTTTATCTTAATGTCAGTACTTTGTTATGATTGACCTTCTTCTGGCTGGAAGCCTACTTAAACTAAACAATGCTATTCTGTTCTGAAGAGGGTGAATAGAGAAAGCATTGTTACTTGGTAAAATGCCTTTGGACTGAGTCCCAGATGGGAAGGAAGTGCTGTAATTACTGTACTCAATACACAGCACTGTAGGGGCACGTAAGGCAACCAGGCTGCAGCAGGCAAGGAGCAATCCTACACCTCTGCTGGCTGGGAGGCTCCACTGACAGAGCAATTTTCATATTAGGATTTTATTTGTTCTGCTTAAGCAAAAAAATCTGCACTTGATCACTGGAAATTAAAAATTCAAACCAGGCTCCCTAAGCAAATAGGAGAAAAGACTTAAGAGCCTGCTCATCCTCCAGTGCCTGTTTGGGAATGGTGAGCACAGTCACACTGGGCTGGTTTATGTTCTACCTGTGGAAGGTTATCTGTACTCTGTTCCAAATCCCACAAAACTTTCTCGTGATTACAACTCTCTTACATACAGTCTGTGCTCTGAAATGTGTCTGGTCCCAATGCTAGAATCTCTGCTTTTGAACTTGTCATAAAGTAACATATAAATGGCATTTTAACATGTGTATTTATCATGATACACATTTCCCTGAACACTGTTTTCATGAAATAGCACAGGAAGCACATTCATTACAAAGCTTTGCAGTATTGTGATCAGAGACTTCTCTTTTAAGTGGAAAATGAACTCAGTTACACTATTGTCATTCAGTTTTATCTTAAAAGCATCTCAGCAGACAAGTGGGGAAGGTGAATTATTCCAGCTGCTGTATCTACTACCCATTGTGAGAGATGCTCTTTGCCATGCACAGCTCAGTCTTAATAGAAATGGGCAAAGGAGATGGGAGGAATTATTATTGCTATTTTACAGAGGGGGAGCACAGACATACAATTGCTTACAGTTGCTTGAGAGGCTTGACATAACCAGGAACTGAATGCAGCCTCCTGAGATGCAATCCAGGTGCTTTCCTGCCCAGGAAACACCTAAAACATGCTTTTACCTTGTCTTAAGGGGCTTGATCCCATTGAAAAGCTAAAATAGGCTTCTCTTCAACCACATATTTAGGGTTTTTTGGCACTCTGGTTGGTATTTTTGCTGCTGGTTTGTACCAGCCCTGTGATGCCTTACACTGGTGTGCTTAGGGTGGCTGATGGATTGGGCAGTTCTGTTGGTCATATACATTAATATTTATCTTATGTTAGCACCAGGGTCTGGCTATCCTTTGGAAAAGTATAAAAGGTGGTTTTTAACCCTCACCTGTCCCTGGAATCAAGTACATCCCCTGGCTCTGTAAATTCACCCTCCTGGTTGGAAATATGGAGCAAAACCTGGAGGGGCTTTGCCTGTTTTTATGCAAAGTGCAGCTTGAATGGGTTAACAGCAAAGAGCATGTGACCCAGCTGAAAAGAGCTTTCCAACCAAAACACTTTTAATTTTAATGCAAAAAGTTTTGGGATCTAGGGAACACCTACAGCCCTTCCTAAGGAAAAAGCCAAAGTGGTCACAACTCAGCTCAGAAGAAAGATACCCTGCCATGTGTGACATCTTCTGTCCTTCCTCATGCTGAATGCTTTGGCCTTTGCAGATGAAAATCATAGGTTCCTCATTAAAAAAAAAATAGAAAAAGATAAAAAATTTAAAAATCTCCATAATTCCCATTTGTTTTTCATGCAACCTATCCTCTAGAAGTAACACGGAAAACTGGAAAATACCATATTTTGAATGGACACTTTGTTTCAACGTAAAGGAGGCAGCTCCAGCAGTTTTCTTGATCCCTGATGTGCTTTTGAATGGCATCCAAAGTTTGGGTCAGGATAGACAGGAAGCCAGATGAGGACATTTCTGTATTTTCTGAGTCAAATTGCTTCCCATGCTGTAAGGAGTTTCAGTCTCTGGAGAACCCAGCTGTGATGGAGTCTGAGCTTTTAATTCCTGTGATGCTGACAGATCTACCAGACACTGTGATGAAGACATGCTCTTGCCTGGAGGAGCAGGCAGTGCTATCCTGTGTGTTTGAAGGGGAGTTCAGTCCTGGAAAATTTGTGTGAAGACAAATGTGTGGTCCAGCAGGAGTGAAGGGTTTGGTGCCATGTGCAGAAAGATGTATGTTTTCATGCATATGGTGATTATTTGAGGCAATCACTGGCTTAGTGCTTAGCTTTCCTTGGGGACCATTTTTTCATGATATCTGGTATTTTCCAAAAGCCTGTGTGCTTAGACAGAGGGGCTGGAAGTCAGCCACGGTGATCAAAATGAAATGGAAAAAGATGCAGGGTTTTCAGGTTTTTTTTTTTAGGATATTTATTTAAGCATAGCAGTTCCACAGAGGTCATCACTGGTGTGCACAGAGGCATTTTAGCAGGGAAGCATTCTACCAGCATGGCTGTGCTTTATTGCTGGTGGGATTATTATTAGATTAGGAAGAAGATTGCAGCTGAGGGAGGGGGGAGTTTGGTGGGATCTGAAATTTTGATAGATCTGAAGGGGGCAACTCATTGCTTGAATTGCTGCTGGCAATTAAATTGCTCTTGACAAGTCAGAGGGAGTTGCTGGCTTCCCATGTGCTGAGGTATCTGAAGTGCTCAGATTGCTCTTGGAGGAAGATGAGCAAAATCCAAAAGGCTTCATTGTTTTTGCAGAGGGCTGCAGGTGGGCTCAGCTCCAGCAGCAACATGCAGAAAGGATGCTCCTAACAGCAATGCTGGGGGCATCCAACACTTCACTGGCAAATCCTGTCAACCAAAACAAAGATGAAAATCATTGAAAACACTACAGAGAGTGAGGATTTGGTGCATTTCATGCCTGTCCTTTGCATTTCCATGGTGGGTGGCTTGCTGCCAGCTCTGCTCCCACAGCCCTGCTCCCAGCAGGTCCTGCTTCCCCTGGGCCAGCCCAGCATGAGCAGTTCCCCATGGCTCTGGCAGTGCCCAGCTGGGGCTGCTGTGGGTGAGAGGAGCAGCCAGAGACTCTCCCTCCTTCAGGTGCTGAGGGTTCTGGCAGAAATCTTCAGAATTCAGAGGTCTGAAAGCACCAGTTCAGTGAAAACTTTGCAGAGCTTTGGAATGTCACCTCCTGCTCCCTGACTGTGACTTTGTGAGGGGTTTGAGCTCTCAGGGCAGGGTGGATCCTCAGGGAAACATTAGCCCATCCCTGAGCAGTGCTGGAGCTGTGGGCAGCAGATTTCCAGGTGCTTTCTTGGAGGGAGAGCCAGACAGAGCTCTGGGTGACCTGCTCCAACTCAAGGTACAGGATTTGCCATTCACATTCCAGGAAGGGCAAGAAGCTGAAGGGTTGAGTCCAACAACTTGCAAAATATTCTATCTCTTGCTAACAGATTCGCATGCAAAAAAAGAAGAGGTTTTAATTACTGCCCTCTCTTTCCATACTGGCCCCTTACAAGCAGCTAACTCCTTTCCAGTGGAGAGCATTGCAATGTGAATTTTTTTTTCCCTTCCCTTTTTCCCCCCCTAACCTACTTTAACTAATTTTCAGGATGCTGGCAATTGACATGCATTATTTATACTGCTGCAAACCTTGTATTTGGGATGAGAAATCCTACTGTCAGGCTTCCTGCTTCTAATAAGCATTCCTTTCACTGCATTATCTCCTCTCACAGCCCAGGGCTGCTCTTGCCAGGGCCCCAGCTGGTGTTACTCGATGGCTTTGTGGCGTGGGGAGCCTGCCTGGTGCAGCAGATCTGCTGGCTCGTGTGCTGCTCATCAGCACAGAGACACAGGCTCCTGCTCCAGCAGAGGGAGGGGGGTGAGGCAGGGGCAGGAACCACCCTGGGTTGAGTGACAGAAGTCCTGATTTCCCGTGACCTGCTGTCTTGTGTTGCGACTCGAACCTGTGCAATCTGAATTTAAAATGCTTCCACCTTCCTCCCCTGCCACCCAGTCTGGATGAAAACAGAAGGTGAAACGGGAGGACAGCCAGTGCAGCCCCTGGAACAAAATGCTTTGAGGTTCTCAAATCTGTCTCTGTCACACTGGATCAGTTGCCAGGGCCTGTGCTGCCACCTCTTTTTGTTCATTTGAAAGATAACTCATTCCTTAACAGCTGAAATGGCTTCTGACAAACCTCCCCTTTGAAAATTGTGCTCAAGGACACTGCTCTTCCACTGTTTGCACAGTCAAAATATTCTGGGGAGGATTTTTCCCCCTCTCTTTTATCTGAGGCAGCATAATAAAATACCTTAGATAAACAAATTTATTCTTGGAGGGATGTTTATTAGGCACTGGCAATCCCTATGATAAATAATTTCTCTGGGAGGAAAAAAAAACCTAAATAGAAAGTAGGCCAAGGAAATGATGTGAGTGCAGGGGATAAGGCAGGGGGTGGAGGATGCAGAGGCTCCTGTCAGCTCTGGGGGTCTCAGATGCTCCCGCAGTGCCATCTGCAGGGAAGCCCATGGAGAGGGGGCACAGGGGCCTGGGGCAGGAGTAGGGCTCTCATATTTGCATGTTCATTTTCTGAGGATTTAGGAAAAGCAGAGACATTGTGGCACCAAATCCCACCGTGGGAGAGACTTTACAGACACCTGGTAGAGGGTCACACACAGCTTGGGCTGTACATCACCTGCTGGGGGAGTGATGCAAGAAACCAAGCAGTAATGTGTGAGAATTGCTGATCTTCTAGTGCAGAAACCAAAGACAGGTTTCAAAGTGGGGAGAAACAGTTCATGTCAGTTTGAGACAGGGTTTTGGTGGTTTTTTTTCAGTTTTTTCACTGATATTTAAAACTTTCATTTCAGGTCAACCTGGAATGTCAATTAGGTCAAAAATGAAGCAGTCTTGTTTTGATATGGGGTTATTTATCTCCTGCTTTTCCACTTAATTTAGGTGGCTTTTAGTGAGAAAAAAAAAAAAAAAAACCAAAACAAAAAAAAACACACACACAAAAAAAACCACTTCAAACAGAGAAGCCAAGAAGTTTCCTTTTGAAAATATTATCACAGCATCACAGAATGTTCTGAGTTGGAAGGGACCCCCACAAAAATCACTGAGTCCAACTCTTCTGTGAATGGCCCATCAGAACCCATGACCTTGGCATTATTACTACCATGCTTTAACCAGCTGAGCTGATTTCAGGGATACATTTCATCCTTCCCAAAATGAGGCCTTTGATTCTAACAGTCTTGTCCTGAAATGCAGTGTCTTGAGCTCTTTTTTTAGATTTCCTTCCTAGGAGCAACTTCACAGCAACAACCACGCCCATAATTCATCAGCCATTCAGTTGCATCTCTTTACAAATCAGTTTCTCAGCAATTTTGTGTCAAACCTCTGTTTGCTTGAATGAATACAACATTTTACTGGTAAAGAAGTGAGTTACAAAGTGAAAAATCCCAGATAATGTGAAGAAGTGTGTGGCAGTCCCTCTGAGACTTGGTCCTTCATTGTTCCTTCCCACAGCCCCTCTTTCCCCAAGAGCTGCCCACACCAGCTCCTCAGTGAGTTGATGTGCAGTGAAAACCAGCTGTCATGTACCAGGGCTGCACAAGGATGTGATGCTCTGGTTGTGGGAGGAAACTGGGTGAAATATTTCTTCTTTGAGAGGCAGCTCTGCTAAGTGGTATTTGCTGCACAGCAGAGGTCAGCTCTGGCCGCAGAATACAGCCATCTCCAGGGGATGTGAGAGGTGAAGAAGGTCCTTTCAGTTTTACTGTTCATGTCTGATCTGGAGGTTTCTGTATAGTCTGTGGTTGGAGAGAGCTCCAGGCAGGTATTTTGGCATAGAAGATATTGGTACAGAAGGTGTGAACTCCAAAAAGGCTCAGATGAGCAGAAGCATGGCAGCACAGGACTCTGTGCATTTTGGGATTTTCAAAGAGGCTGAAGGGATACCAAAATCCCACTGGCTGGTTAAAGCTATGCCTAAGTATAAACTACAAAAGGGAAGTGGCTTTGGCCGGAGGGAAAATCCAGATTTTCCAGAAAAGAAGATGAAGTCAGAATGCTTGTAACTGAGCAAAAGAGGAACACGGACTTGACTTCTTGTGAGCAGATTTCAAATGCAGAGCAGTTTGCTTTATGCAAACGATGTCTGGGGTTTCCTGTGGGTCAGGCTGGCACAGGTCCTCAGTGAAAGTGCAGTAGCAGCTCCTGCTGGTGAGCAGGCACCAGCTCAGGAGGCAGCTCAGGCTGCTGAGATGTTGCTGGTGATGCCAGCACTTTTGGAAAGGGGTTTCTGCCTCCATGTGTGTGAGAAGCAGTGGGAGGCTGTTATTGCTGCTGAGAGACTGCAGGCAATCTTAGTTCTGGGAGTGTTTTGAACCTTCAGGTATTGAGGTGGAGAGGGAAAGGAGAGAATCAGAAATGGAAGGAGATTAATTCTTGAAGCCTGTCTGCATTTTTTTACATAAATTCTGCTCCGCATCCAGACGTGCAAGGCACAGGCTACAAAAATCCCTGCTTCTGCTGTAGGCAGAGCAGAGGATAAATATATATGGATGAATAAACAAGGCAAGTAATCCAATCTCATTGCTAGTATTCAGTTCCTGCACTGTTGCTCTAGGCAACCAGCTTGAGTGGGGATATTGTCTATAACCTTAAAAACTGATTATAGGCTACTTCACTGCCTCATACGGTCTTAAAGAGGATTAGAAGAGAGTGTAAAGCTGGCTTAGGCACTATGTTAACAAAGCCTCAAAGGCATCTGCAGATTTCCTTGTTCATGAAGTGATTAACTTATTTAGTAACTGTGAAAAAATGTGCACATTGGGGGAGCCAGGCTGGTAATAATTAAGAGATGTAACTGTGCCGTCGTGAGCTGTGCTGGGGCTGGCAACTGTGTCTGTCCACACCAGTACAGGAGAACAACACAGCAACACAGCACAGCACAACACAACACAGCACAGCACAGCAACACAGCAACACAGCACAGCACAGCACAACACAACACAGCACACCAAGACAGCACAACAACACAGCACAGCACACCAGCACAGCACACCAGCACAGCACAACACAACACAGCACAGCACAACACAGCACAGCAACACAGCAACACAGCACAGCACAGCACAACACAACACAGCACAGCAACACAGCAACACAGCACAGCACAGCACAACACAACACAGCACAGCACACCAACACAGCACAACACAACACAGCGCACCAGCACAGCACAACACAACACAGCGCACCAGCACAGCACACCAACACAGCACAGCACAGCAACACAACACAGCGCACCAAGACAGCACACCAGCACAGCACAGTTCACCAAACAGCACAGCAACACAGCACAGCACAGCACACCAGCACAGCACACCAATACAGCACAGCACAGCAACACAGCACAGCACACCAGCACAGCACACCAGCACAGCACACCAATACAGCACAGCACAGCAACACAGCACAGCACACCAGCACAGCACAGCAACACAGCACAGCACAACACACCAACACAGCACAGCAACACAGCAGAGCACAGCACACCAGCACAGCACACCAGCACAGCACACCAGTCCAGCTGCCTCTCCCAGCTGGGGGCTGCTCTGGCTTCAGGCTCTGACAGGTTTCCCCCGTGTTTTTCAGTGCAGGAGGAGGAGTGTGCATGGTGGAGAGGAGGAGAGCCCCACTGGTGCCTTCCACTGCTCTGCAGGGCTGTCCTGTGTCCTGACAGGTGTGTTTGGGTTCTGCTTCCCTGCAGCCAGTGGCTGAGGCATTTGGTGACCTGTGCCCATGGGAGGAAGCACACACCAGCACTTTGCTTCCTCCTTCAGCTACTTTTAAACCAAAGAATAAAAATGACACTGAAAAATGACACCCTTATCCTAAGCTGATTGAGGCAAACAGCGAGCAGCCACGGCCAGGGTGTCAGGTGATTGCAAGTGCAAGATGAAGCCAATCCTGGTTTTGCTTCTTTACAGTTGGACAGCAAATGCTTTTCTTTGATGATAATAAAGCCAGCAAGCCCAGCAGAGAGGGCTGGGATGGAGCCCCCATCTCAGAGGATGCTGGGTGTCACAAGTGTTAGTGCCCTGTCTCTGACAAATGAGGCTTTCTAAAACTGAAAACATGCAAAAATGTTTGGTACAGGGGGATAGCTTGGTTTGTGTCCATCCTGAAAGTAAAACAAGTAAAAGTGGTCTGAAATAATGACAAAACCAAGCCTTTGATTATAGTGTGTTCTTCATTTGTGAAAATCCTCAGACATCACAAAGATGAATGAGAGGTCTGAAAGCACAGACAAACACAATCACCAGTGTGATGGTCACTGGTGGGAATGTCAGTGGGTGGATCTGGCATGGATCCTTCATTTTTGTCAGACCCAATCTGGATGTAAGGGCTCTTCTATTGATGCACAGCCCACATTTCACCTAATGCTTCTAATTTTCATTTTTCCCCCTGGGTCAATGTGTTGTTATTTAGCGAGATGATTTCATAAATTCCTACAGAACTTCCAGGAAAATCTGGATTAATAATGGGGAAAAAAATGAGGATATAAGAGAATACCCTGTGTCTTTATAACACTGTGTGGTTAAAACTCAAGCTCTTTACCATCCCAAGCTTACATGTGTGTAAAGTGACAGGGGATGAAGATTGTGCCTTTAGAAGAGAAAGCAGACACTCTGAAGGAGTATCATAAGAACAGTTTCAAATCAGGAATGATTTAAAGAGAGGGAATTTAATGCTGTATATTGAATCATGTGGGAAGGTCTAAGAGGTCTGTTAATAGTCCACAAGATTTCTGCTAGTGGATGGAGATGTGTTTTTATTTCAGAGGAGTGGAATGGTACTTTGTGTCTTCCATCTCTCCTCTTGTTTTCCTGTCATTGCTTTAACCCCAGGTAATGGATGGGATTTTCAAAGTCACACAGCCTTGACCTGTTTGCTTTGTCACCAAACTCAGCTCAAAGCTGAAAGTTCTGCCTGCCTTTCTATTTCTGGCTCTCCCAGGAGAGGGGAATTCATGAGAGTGAGTGGAAAGAACTATTGGTTTAAGGAAAACAATTACAGACCTGTGTGTGTTTCCCCACTTAGCTTCTCCCAGGAAAATAGGTGCTTCCAAATGCTGCCCTTGTGTTAACAGCTCTTCTGAATCTGTCATTGTAACTACCTGGGTTTCATTCAGCATCTTAGAAGAGACCAAAATAGCATCTCATGGATGAAGAATGTCCATTTTAACCTCTACAAGTGTCAATTGCTCTGAATATATATGCAGCACTTGGCATCAGGGTTTACTTACAGTTATTGACAGCATCCCTTGCTACACTTGAAAATACATTCTTAATACATGGTGGCTGGAAAACAGCTTAAGTGCTCAGTAGTTCCAGTACTATTTGCTTTTATTCCCTCCTCTCCTCTTTCTTGAACCATTGTGCATTAAGAGTTTTCCCATAATGATGTAATTTTATCCACTTTCCATCCGACCAGAAATACTGAATATGTTTAGTGGCTCCCAGGGTGTGCCACAAACTCATCTGGATTAGCTGATCTTCATCTTTAAAAACCTTGTGGTAGGCAAAGTGTCACATTTTTCTATCTTGTTTCACATTTTTCTATCTCGTTTCACTGTATTTATGTGCAACAAAGACCAGTCTGCTCCTTTCACGTCTGGACAATGTCAGAAGGCAGTTTCTGTTTTAATTTGGTCTGAGAGGTGATGAAGCCAAGAGAGATTTCATCTCTCGTGATCTTGTGTAAGTCATGTCTCTGAAGTTAATTTGGTTAGGATGCTGCTGGCAGTGTGTCCTGGCATGGAGTTGGTGGGAGGAATGCTCACATCAGGTAAGGTCCTCCACGTGTCTCCTGAGGAAATGGCTTCACATAGAGTCTCTGGGTTTGCACTGGTGTGCTGCTCAGCAGAGTGAGAAAGCTGCCAGTGGCCCTTATGTGTTCATTATGAGAGTCCTGGAATAGCACTTTAGGCCTGGTTCAAAGCCACATTTTTAATGAATGAGTAATCTCCTCTCTTCCTCTCTTTCTGAACTGTTAGCTCCTCAGCACATGATGAGAAGAGGCAGGGAAGTAACTTCTCTTGCAGCTGGAGGGCTGAGCAGTGGATCCAGAGGAGCAGGTTGAATATGTCACCAGCCACTTGAGCAGGGAGAGAGACCCTGCTCCTTCCCTCTGAGAAAAACAGATGTGCTCCCTCCACCTGCGAGGAGAGCACCGCTGTGAATCACTTCATCCCGTGCTCCTCCTGAGGGTCATTTATGCTGAGTTTTGAAGCCATTCCATGGCTGAAACTCAACCAACCATCCATGCTCTCCTTCAGCTGTGGATGGAGCTGTGGGGGGAACTGGATACCCTCCAAAACAAACCCATTCCCATGGTCCAGCCAGGCTGCAGCAGCTGTGGTGGGAGAGGGGAATGTTAAACACAGCGAGCTGGGGTTTGACTGAGCACTGCCAGCTCCTCTTTGTGGCTGAGCTGGTGCTCCCCAGGCACAGCCATCGTGGCACAGCATGTGGGAAATGCTTCCTGTGCTGCTGTGCAAAATCTCTCTTATGAACTCAGACTGAATTCCTGTACTTTCCTTGAATGTTCCATGGGAAAGAGCTGCAGCAGGAATATTTAGGTGGTGTGTTCTCTTCTAGCCATATTTTCACCTCTGTCTATTCGGTATTAGTGGAAATCTTTGTATTAGCTCACTTGGGAGCTGTGGCAGCTCCCAAAGGAAACAAGTTATTTCAGTAGCTGGGTGTGCTTTGTGGCTGTGCTTGGTATCACTGAGAGCCAGGCTCTTCAGGCTGAGAGAGTTGCCCATCCTCTGTGAGCAGGTAGAAAAAGCTACTTTTGTGCCCCAGGTGTGTGGGGAAGGTCTGGATTTTTTCCATCAATAACAGGATGGCTTTTCATGTGTCATTGGGCAAGTCATTCAATCTCCCTTTACAGCATTTCTCCACTCTGCAGTATTTATGACAATCTTTATCTGTTTTTGTCAGCTAAGAACATGTTCTTTAGGACAGGGGATTTCTTCCTATGTTTATGTGTAGTTGTGTCATAATTAGGGTCTCCTGGTATTGCCTTAATTCCCACTATAACATCACCAAATTATACTTGAATAAATTACACATCATGGATATTAAATGCTCAGCTCAGTTTCAGTGCAAAATAAAAAGCTCAAATGATGGTAACTTAAACTGGCAATAAAATCGCCAGCATTACACCCGTAAATACTTAATTTGCAAATGTTTAGAGAATTAGACACCTGCTATAAATCTTTATTGTGGGCTTTGCACCCTGTTGGCAATCGGTGAGCTATATCTCACTTCATTATGCATGAATGTGTAATTTTCCAAAAGCATCAACGTGGCCTCCAAGGGCAGGCACATTAATAGCGTTTGAATGAACCAATTTGTTTCCTCCCCAACATGTTTATCTCCCAGCTCTTGGTTGCCAGTGCCAGTGGAAAGGTTAATGGCTCACAGCTCCCTGGCAAGTGATGCACTGGTTTAACCTCTGCCAGGGCTGGATTTTTCATTGTCTTTAGCCCTCAGCGTGTTGAAAGTTAACAGCTGCACCCCGTGTGCTGGCTGGGATGGAAAAGGGGCTTCTTTAAATTATTGCACGTGTCCAGGATGAAATGGGATCCTGTTTCCCTCTTGCTGGTTGTGGCCCTGATTCATCGGGTACACTCTGCTCTGGGAGCACTTGTGCCTGCTTCAGCAGAGCCTTTGTGCCATTTTAAACACACAAAGAGCCACCAGAGCAGCTGGGGCTGGTCACCTGCCAAAAGTCAGGCAGCTCCGAGCTGAATTCATGCACAGCATTCCCAAGTGGAAATACCTGGGCAGGCGTGAAAGGAATATACAGCCTGAAAGGTAATGTAGGCTAATGAAATGTTGGATGTGCTTTCAGTGCTGTCAGAACCACTGGGCAGCACAGTTTATGCTGAAGTTTGTGTGTTTCAATATTAACAAGGCTCAGTTTTGACAACCGGGGGGCCAAACCACATAGGAAAAAAAAAAAAGTTGGAATTTTGCTCAACTCAGATGAAAAATCAAATGAAATGTGCTTTTTTTCTTCCTGTGAAGAGGTCTCGGACCCAAGCTCTGCTGAAATTTGTTTTCAGCCTCTCCAAAAACGAAGATCTTTCTTTAGGTGCTTAAATACAACTGGGAGTGTGGCATTTTCAAGGCAACCTGAGTGAATTAGGGGCAGAGCCATGCTCAAGGATAATGCACCTCCTCAGGCACTCAAATTTACAAACTACAGCCCAATTAGAAATGCTCCAATTATTACTATTATTTGCTACTTAACAGCTGTCATTGGAGGCTCAGGACAGCTTTGTACTGGATGCTATGAATACATAGAAGAAGAAAAAAAAATAACCTGAAGGCTCTTAAAATCTCTGCCTGAGAGATGAGAATAGATGCAACTGGCTGGGAGGTGCTGGGAAATAGCTGTGGAACATTTCATCAAGTCTGAAAAGAATCCACTGTTGTCTAAATCTGGACTCTGAGCTATTACATGGAGTAAAGTAGCATTAAGTAGGCAGGAATGGCTGTCTTTGAGCAGAAGGGATATTTATTTCTAAGCTTGAGTAATAATTACCATGGTGAAGTCAATGAGTTTAAAAGGAAATAATTAGGCCACAATTACAGGGGTGGGATGAAAAGCCAAACCACGCAAGCTCCCTCTTCCTCCACTAACCTCTCCCTTTCTTTCCCTGCTGTCCACTTGCTGGTTACCCTGGAATTCCAATGAAAATTTAAGTGTATCTAAATGTAGCCTTGCCCCTGGGAGAGGGAGTGGATCTGTCATCAGGGATCTGTCAGAGTCAATAACATTTCCCCCAGCAGCCCCGAGCCATGCCTCAAGATCTAACATTTCTGTCTGAATTATCAGCTAATGCTCTGACAAATTGCCTGTGATTTTCTTTTTTTCTCGCTGAGTGGATGTGCCTGGTCTGCAGATTAGGTAAACACGGCAGGGCTCTGGTGGGGAGCAGAGGCTGATGATTTCCAGCCAGACATTTCTGTCTGGGCTGGACACACTGAGCTGGGCTTGGGGCTCCTACAGCCACAGCCTGTCCTGGGAGATACCCACTCACCCTGCCAGCATGGAATGATGGGGTTGGAGGGTCAGGACCTGACAGAGACTTTGAGAAACAGGGCTGTGCGTGAGGCTTTGCTCCAGCTGTACAAAATGGGGTGAGCTGTAGCATAAATTGTGCTGCTAAAATGGGCGGCACCGCTGGATTTATTTATCTGGCAGAAGGAAACAGCTACTGCTGCCTTAGACACTGAGGCCATCAAAACTACCATGGGTGTGACTCTGCACTTGTAAAATGAAATCATCTTTGCGAGGGAAAGCTGTGGGAAATGCCCCAGAGAGGGTTTGTTTCTCTGGCCACAAGGTTCAGCCCCTCTGGGATGAAGGAAGCCATCAGCATCGCCGGCTGGGTTCCGAGCGTCTCTGTGAGCCTGCTGCAAAGTGATTTTCCTTGGAGCATGAGCTGGGTTTTAAGCACTGTTGGTGCAGTGGCAGCCTGAAATACTGATCGTGAAGTAAGATCATGAATGAGGGAGGGGCAGGAGAAATTCTCAGCTGAGCTGTCACCGTCAGGATTTACATTGGCTGTTGGAGTCTCTTCTCTGTCAGTCAGGTGGATACACATTCCCTGCCTGGCCTTTTCCCCATTCCTCTGTTCATATGCAAACTCCAGACACCACAACACCCTTTTCTCCTGCTTGGAGCAGCCACCCAGCCCCTCTGCACAGGACATTCCAGTGCATTTTAAATTCCAGCTGCAAACATGCTTTGCCCAGCCCTTCCCCTTGCTAGTTATTAAGTAACATGATATTATTATTGGCTCTGCTATGAAATATTTGGGGATTGATCAGCTCTGCAATATTCCTTTAGGCTGAGAGTACTGCTCTCCCAAACCATCAGTAGATTTGGGTGCTGGATTTGCAAATTTCATTTTTTTACAGGACAGTGGAGTAGTAGAAGCACTTTGGGATATGTGACATTTTCTACTCCTTCTTTAGGAGTGTATCTAAAGGAAAATAAAACCTCTGGGAGGACAAGAGTTGTGGGACTAGAAGATATACACACTATAAAGTCACTGAGGTGCTTGAGAGATGAGCAGTGGCACCAACTAGAAATATTCCTGTATCGTTCTAGGAAGCCAAATAACTAAAAGGTAGAGATATTTATAATCTTTCTCAGATGTCCACATAAACATGCACAGGAGCCAGGAAAAGAAATGCAGTTCTGGATTCCTTCTGAGGAATCTCAGGCTGGGCATGCTGCTCTTATTACAGGCACTGCAAAGATTTAAAGAGGGAGGGGTTGAAGAGGAAGGAGAGACAAAGGCCTTTGTAATCTAGAGTATCCCACTTAAAATAAGTGTTAGCCATAAGTCATTAAAATGAAGATACCTGTCAGCAGTGTTTAATAATCAATGGATAATATACACCAATGGAATTATTAAAAGGGAAAATAATTACAGAACTACCATTCCTTTGTAAAAAACATTTTTTTTTTGCCTGAAATGCCAAATGTTCTGTATGTAACATTTGAAGTGCCCAGAATGAAATCCCTGTCCTTTCCACATAGCAGTGTGTGCTGAGGCACAGAGATAAAATCTTTAATGTCATGGAAGATAGATTGCATTTTTGATAGGCTGGAGATTTGGTAGTTAATAGACACAGCAAAGGCCACCTGAATGGATGAAGGGGAATGAATAGGTTGTTCATTTTGAGAGGCCCTGTGTGTGTGTCCAAGGTTTTTCTAGACACAGAAATAGTGGATGGCTCAGGCCAGAGCCTTCTATCCCATAGGGAAAGTTCATCCTTCATGAACCTCACTTGCTGGAAACCTCATCCAGAGGCACTGGAGTAGGTGAAAGCTCTAAGCTGAATTGGGTTGTTTTTTTTTTTTCTCTGAAGAAAATACTGCCTTTTGCTTGGCTAGAGTATCCAGTTATCCCTGATCTAGGGGCAGGCAGGGGTGCTTGGATGAGGATGGGAAGAGCAGGTGTTGGGAAGCAGGGCTGTTACTGTCCCCAGAGCATGGACCAGGAGGGGTAACACAGGACCAGCAGCCAGTCTCTTGGGTAGACAAGCCTGAAGAAAAGGGAGTTGTGAACACATAAAAGAAATAGTCTCTTGATTCTGCTACCTACTTTCACATTAAGTTAGTGCAGGCAGGATGGCAATAGAGAATTTGCCAAGTTCTGCTTCTCTTGCCATTAAAGTTTCATAAAAAAGTTCCATAGATATGTCTTGCTGCTATTTATAGGCATCTTTCTTACCTTCAACATTATTATTAAACTCTTTTGTTATAGAAAGCTAGTCTGAAAATGAGCTGGCCTGGTAAATAAAACACTTGCTTTTGCTAGCATACTCATCTCTGCAGAGCAATATACCCAGGAATATTTTCCTCATATGTTTTTGTCAACATGTTATTGCATATGCCTATTTAAGCAGTTTTAATACATTCCCAGAGCACTTGCTTTTTCTGTCAATTTGAGGTGGAGTCATGAGCAGGCAGCACTGCACAATTCCTGACCCCAAAATCCAGGAGGAACATGCAAGGGAGAGAAGGGGAGTTTATTCTCCCTACATTCACAGGCAGTCCAAGTGTCTGTTCAGAGTATTGTGCCCCAATTGTTCCTCCACTTCAGAGAGTCAATCTACAGTCTTCACTAGAATGAAACATGCTACCACAAATTACAAGCTTAAAATGCTCATTAATTATTTTGTTAAACAGGTTTTTCTGCTCTGTATTATTAGCAAGGCAAATTAAAGCAGGGGTCTGTGATGCCCAGAAAACATCTGCTCAACAAAAAAGAAACACTAAACCAAAAAGTTCTCCTCTGTGGCTTGTTTTCATCCAGCTGTGCCTCTTTCAGGATTCCTCTGCTCCCCAAAATGTACCCATGACAATTATGGAAAATACTTTACATCTGTCTGTAACAAGAGTGAAACGATTCCCGTGTAGAAAATCCCAGTAATTCTGAGTACTCTGAACCTTAATTTCTGTATTCTTCAGAAAGTTTTTCCACAAATACACATGAAAATGTCCTTTAGTCAAGTCTATAGCCCTTAAAAGACAGACATCTATCAGCTCATCCAGCTTTTTAACCAGGAAACCATTTTGGATACTTTTGATGTAGGGAATCATTAAGAGTTTTTGATGTTTTCCTATGTTTATAATACCCATTGAGTAGCTCTCTCCAAGATGTTTGGAAACAAAATTCTTTCTCTGTTTGCTTATTAAGCTCTTTCTTTATCTGACAGAGGGTGGATGGTCTAGCCCTGATTCTCTCCTAGCAGCTTCAGGAAGCCTGATGGAGTGTGTTGACTCTGGAGTTTCTGCCATGGAACCAGATGCAGTAGATAAGGTATCTTATCTCCCAGAGGAGGATACAAACAGCCTGACTGCAGGGCAGGGTGGGAGCACGGCAGGAGTGGCTTTTCTCTGCAGGTTTCATGTTTTAATTTGTGTTATTTTCATTCCATTCCTTACACCCCTGTGTTTCTGTGGCAGGGCCTTGCACTGGGTACTGGCTGATGGTCTGTTGGGCTGGACCTGGGAAATGGCAATGCTGCTTTGCAAAACTTTAGTGAATTAATGTTCCATGCAGAAACAGCATTTTCTTAATAGAAAAAAGTGTGTGAGGACATGAGGGGCTCAAACCTGGCTCCAGAGAGATCCAAAGGAAGTAACTCCGTGGCTCACCTGGAAGTATTTCTGGATTTACAACTTTTCACAGCCCCCTCTGCTTGATGAGATGAAGCAAGAACCAAAGAGCAGCTCACTCTGTTCTGCAATAGCTCGATTACTGCAGCACTTCCAGATGTGGGTAGAGCAAACTTACAACCATTAGAGCCATAAAAAGAGCCTATGACAGCATCTAATCTAAATCAGATCATGAAAGATCAATCAGTGATTGTCCCTGTCATCAGTGATAACATTGTCTCACTCGCAGTTGCTTTGATGCCAGGGATAATCTTGACATAAGAACCACAGATCTGAATTCAAATGGGGGAATCAAGAGCTTATTTCTAGCTTGATTTTTCTCCTCAATCTGAGCCATGGATATATTTATTAGAATCTTGTTCCTAGCCTCCTTGATGGCAACTTAAAACTCCCAATAACCCACACTAGTGTGCTGTCACCCCCGTCCCGGGAGGCGACACAAGAACGACACGGAGCAGTTCTGGTGGTAGCAAACTGAAAAAACTTTTTATTAAAACATCTGACTCCATATTTATATCTTTTTAAAATCCCAGTGTCATTGGAGGGTTACAGTGCCACCTCCTCAATGTCACTGAGCAACCCAACTGTCTGTCAGGTCGCTCGTCCTCCATAAAGGAATGCAAAACAATAAGTTATTTACCTAAAGTGTATGAGAAAGTTTGTGCAAAGAATGCAAACATCAGAAGGCTCAGTAAAACTTGAGAAAATCAGGGCGACAGTGTGCTCTGTGCCCCTTGCTGGAAATTAGCCTTTAGAAGGTTCACCAGCCAAGCTGAGAAAGTTAAAACCCCCCCAAAAAACCAGGTGAGAGATACTTGGGCTGTCTGCCCACAGTGGCCCAGCCTTCCTGTCTGGGAGGAGCCCCTTTCCAGGCCTTTTGCTGCTCTCTTGCCCTGAGTCCAGGCTGCAGGACCAGCACCCCTGGACACCCTCCAGGGCCCCTCACACCCAGCTGGGCTCTCCAGGGCTGCAAGGTCCCCTGGCTCAGCTGATCACAAGCTGCACCAGGAGCATCCTCAGGGGCTCCTCAAAGACAACAAGGGAATATAGAACCACAAGCACAAAAAAACTACCATGTGCCCGTGCTGTTGTTTATACATTTAGATACTGTGATTAAATTACATACATAATGCATAGTGTTTGTAATACATTATTAATAATAATAATACTGTCTTGTGTTATTCGGCTAGAGGAGACATGCTCTGAGTGATGGTTCATTGGTCTATTCACACACAATTTTCATACATCTCTAAAGATTACCATTTTAACAGCTTTCTGTATGGATACTGCCAGGCAGTTACATTTAACAGTGCATAAATCTAATTCCCTCCGCACTCAATTTTCTCAGGCAGCAGAATCAATTTGAATCTGTCAGGATTTTATTCTAAAGTCTATTAATGCCTCCTGCCTTTTTCTGTATTTCCTCTTCTCTCTCTCTCTCTCACTTAACAATCTCAGTCTTTCATGAATTCATTCAGCTGCAGAAAAAGATGCCCCACTGATACAAACACTCTTTTATCTCTTTACAACAGAAACCTAATTAGGTGTGAAGGAGACACAAGAAAGGTCACAATTAGCCCTCCAGCAATAAAGGTTAGCAGTTGTAAAATCCTATAATAATGCTGTTGAACTTTGTTATTATCAATAATGACGGCCTTTGACAAGGTCAGGTTCATTATTCTTAGCAGCTATCACCGAGCTGCTGAACATCACTTAACATCCACCTCAGCATTCCCATCCCTTCCCCTGCCCCCTCCTGCCCTGGCTCCTGCCACTGGACCTCTCACACCTCCCGTGGCAGCTCGACCCGTTGGGCACATTTCAAGACATGCTTTAATATTTTTTGTATTGAGCTGTGCCAAAGGATCCCTCGCTGAGCCTTTTAATTATTAGTTAAAATATCGCCTATGGGTTTTTTTTTTTTCCTCTGTGCAAGAGTGGAATGATTCTGCCTAATTAAGAATTTAAATGGAGATGGTAACAAGAAAGCAATAGGAAATGTGTCCTGGTAACAGCATTTTGGAATAGAGGAGAGACAATTACATGCTTTGCCATTAAAAGCCAGTGGATCTCTGACATCTTCAGACAGTTGATTTTTGGGTTGCTTTTATGCCTGTTGAAGAGGGCTTCCCAGCAACCTGACTCCACCAGAAATGTTCCCTTTCAGTGGGGCTCTTGAAGAAGCAGGATAAGCATGCCTTCACCCTTTCACCTACTTGTTGTTGAGCTTTTAAGGGTCAGGAATCATATTTAACCTTTATTTTCCAGTTCACCTGGAATTTGAACAAATAATCAGTAAGTTGGGAAACTCCTGTCCTAGGCTACTCCTAGACTCAGTGGAGGGACAAAGGGAGGCAGAGAGAGCAGCAATTCAGATCTCAGATGGGCTGAGCAGCCCTTGGAAGCTGCCTCTCTCTTTCTCTGTCATTGAGCGAGTTTTGAATAATTACACTTTTAACTTAGACACCTTGGGAAAATACTAATGCTTAACTGTAAGTGTAAAGCTTAAAATGCAAAGTAAAACCAGAAAAAAAAAATATTAAGGGTAAAAGACCAGAAATACAAAGTATTTGATATACATATTCAAAAAGAATTTACAGATGAACATGGATGTTTAGTTCTCTCACTTTTACCACCTGTCGAGGCAGATTCTTGTCTTCTCAAGTCAGAGTTTTGAATCATAGGTCTCCAGATAATGCTGCATTTGGACTTTTACTGGCATTAAACCATATCTCATCTGGTATATAAAAAAAAAATTCAAAACATTCTATCTAACCAGCCAGCAGTGAAAATATCAATAAACCAGAATATTCTTGAGATCATTTATGCTTTATAGAGAGGACTGGGTGCTGGCACAGACAATTGTACAGTTTCAAAAGTTTGTGTGAGCAGCAAGCTCAAGTACAGAAGCAGAACAGCGTTTGTGCTGCCCACAAACTCCAGGATTTGTGCAGTGCTTGACAGGGAAAAACATGTGCTGGGAACAGTCCTTAATTCATGGCTCAAGGCTGGGGTTCACACAGCATTTTCAGAGAGTGCAGACACAGATCACTGGGCTCCTTAAGGATGTTCTGCACTTATCTTGCTCCATTGCCTCCCTGCTCCCCAGTGCCTCAGGAGCCCAGTCTGAGCTGGCTCTGCTCCTCTGAGTTCTGCTGACTGACACCAGGGGAGGCTCTGCCTGGGTAAACACCACACAGCTGAAACAAGAAAAATGTTGGAAAAGTGGATAATAGAGGCCAAAGCTGCTGAATAACTAAAATGCCAACATCTGTCCTGTTACTGAATTTCACAAAGGAATTAACAGCTGCCAGGAAAATATAGAAATTATATTGCTTGGGTATAAGATTTGGTGAAGTGGTTCCTGATACTTTTAACTTCCAGTTCTGAGTAAAGCAGAATGTTGCACCCCAAGCTCATTAGTCTCAGGACAAGAATCCTGCTGCCTCCTCAGACATCCCTGTCAGCTGCACCTTACACACCACTGCACCCTCCTGCCCTCCTCTCCCTGACAGAGCATACAATATACAAAACTTCCAGAAAGGACATGTTCCAGCAGAAAAATCTGACTTTTATTTGTTAAGTGGTTCAGCTCTAGGAGGAAGATTAAGCTCTTTAGCTTCCCTGTTGTCCTCATGGCACTCACTGGGCATTTATCTTGCTAATGTTTCTGTATTGCTATTACTACCCAGTTGGTAGGAGCTTCTATTTGCATAAGGCAGCAGATTTTTTTTATTTATAAAGCCAAGGATATGTCCTTGTACTTCAGCAAGAAGTTTATTGGCTGATTGACTTTAAATGTCAATTTTATCAAAATATTGATTGGAAAAATTCTTGTGCTTCCATCGTATCCTGTAGCTATAACTTATCTCAGCTTCATCCAGCCAGTGCAATATGTTGCTTGCCAGACTAGAAAATGATGTATGAGCCATCTGGGCAATGGGCCCAACCCTGGGCAAGATTAGTGCTTCAATTAGCTGCTGATAGCATTCCATTAGAATATTGGTTTCAAAGAGCACTAAACAAGAATGTTGTGCTTTGATTTTCAGATTTAATTACTTCCATCAGGGCTATAAATGAACTCATTAGTCTTAGTGGCTCTAAAGCCTAGAGACAATAGAATGTTATTGCTATTGTTCTTGGGCTGTGCAAACACTGCTTTCCAGAGGCTGTTAGGAATGGCCATCAGCCTTCCCTCCCTTCCTAGCAGGGCTGACCCTGTGCAGCTGCTCTGGAATCTGCTCTGGTCATCCCTGGGGGGATCCAGGGGGATCCAGGACCTGCTCCCAAGTGGCAGCTTTGTTTGGGGGTTCATTACACTCTGAGAAGGGTGCTAGGGAGTAAACTCACACCTTGGCACTGCTTGGCTGCTTTTCTTTCCAAAGTCATTTTTGTGTTCTCGGTTTCTTCCTCTGTTTTGTTCTGTTTGGCCAGGGCTTCTTAGATTTCTTGAGGCTTTTTTCTTTTTTTAAATCCACTTAATCAGGCTTTCATGACACCTTTCTCCCCAGTTTTGCGGAATTTTTTCCCTTTTTGTTTAATTTTATGGCCTTTGCCTTTTTCTCTTGACCTAAGCACTAACACAGCACTAACACTCTTGACCTAACACAGTACATGGTGTTCCACAAACACTAAGTTCTTCTTTGAACATGATTCTGGCCCTGTTCTTCCTGAAACAGAAGGGAAAAAAATAATGGAGAAGGGGAATGCAGGTGGTGACAGTCACTTCCTGTGGCTGGAAGCCCCTGAGCTGAGCAGTTTGTTCTGGTGAAGAAACTATCTCAAGAAACTCAGGCTGTCACTGCAGTCAGCATTGCTTTGGGCAAGGCCAGAAGGTCCCAAAGTCCTTTGAAACTAAATTGTACAATAATTGTGTGAATAAAAGGGCAAAAGGAACCATCAGCTCTGATGGGGAAGGGGCAGTGCAGGATTACAGAATCAGATCCTTGATATTTATTGATATTAACTCCCCCAATACAGCGGTGCCATTAGTTTAGCAGCACATGCTGTTGTTTATTAAAACCTTAAACTTTGCAGAGCTTTTTTTAATCTGAGGTGAATTTCACTTAGTCAAAGTCCCTTTGTTTTTTCTGGTTTCATTCTGCAGAGGAAGGGTGCCATGTGTAAATAAAGGATATGATGCTCTGCACCACTGACTTTTATTAAATTAAAGCTGTAATCAGTACAGTATGTCTCAACCATAATATTAATGTGGCTAAACCAGTAAATGCTCTTGTGTTTAAAGCCCAACACCTGCTTTCCATTAGGATCTGGATAGTTTTTGATTTTTCATTTTTCATTTCAATAGAAAATTCTTTGATGAAATCCATAACTCAGCTGTAATTTTTAGTTCCCAACCCTGCATAAATCCCAGAATATGATTGGAAAAGCATACTCTTACATCTTAAATAAGTTTATCCTAAAGTTTGCCAGACTGTTGTGATAATGTTGGGAGTTCAGGAGAGTGAGTAAAAATGCTGAATCCTGTGACATCACTCAGAATTCTTGCCCTTGGCTTCCAGCAAGCACATCCTTTGCAGTTCAGAACAGTGGACATCCACCCTTTCAGGGCTTCTGCTGCTCACACACCTCTTCCCCCTGTTTTCCTCTGCCCTGCAGCTTGCTGGGAATCTGCAGCAGGAATGTCAATGTCCACAGGGCTTGGAGGCAAAATGAAGAAGGGGAGAGCAGCTGGGACAAACTGAGCTTTGCTGCTTTGTGGGGCACAGAGGTGAGGGCATGGGGAGGGGTAGATGCCAGGCTGGGCAGTGCAGCAGCCTCCTCCCAGGTCTCAGCTCCTCCCTCAGGTTTGCCAGGCTGGGGACATGAGCCAGCCCATGGAGGGAGAAAGAAAACATCCCTCCTCATCTGGGGTAAAGCCCGTGGTGGAGCCAGCTGGAGTTTGGATATGTACTTGGGTGATTTTTTTTTTCCTATCTGAGTGCTTTCAATGCCATTCTCAGTAGTTCTGGAGCCATTCTCAAGTGTTTAAAAATAGAATAAAGTCTCTCTCTCTATGTCTCCCTTCTTTCATTTCCCATCTTCAGGGGAACAGTCTGCTGGATGTGTTTGCTTTTCTGGTTCTGCTATGCTGGAGAGATGGGAAGAATGTGGGTGAGGCGTCTTCCTCCATGGTCACTGTTTTGTCTAGTCAAATTTCTGTTCTCTTGTGCCAACTCCTGTAAAAGCTAAATTACTTCTATTTTAAAGACTGTTTGGGCTAGAGAAAATCAGGCAGATTGTCCACAGTTGTCAGTTTCTGTCAGCAGATGAAACAAGATCACTGTTGGCTTCTGGCAGGTATTGCTGACTCAATCCCATTCTGCTGCTGCTTTCCCCATTCTGCTGTGTAGCCCCAGCAGTGCTGCTGCAGTCAAACCTCACAAGTTTCTCATCTCCCACCGTGGCCATGCCCTGGGGTGAGTGGTGCAGAAGTAGAGAACAGAGAATGGCCACACTGGGATGGCAGGAGGGAATTGCTTTCCTCGTGACTCCAAGTCTGATGGGTTCTTGCAGCTGGCTGGTGCTGACAGCAAATTTCAGATCTGGCACAGACCGAGCAGAAGGGAGATGTTGTGTCAGCAGTGTTTAAAGTGTGAACCTGCCAAGAAAGGGAGAGGACCATGGCCACAATGCAAATACCCAGTCCTGTGGTGGCAAGAGGGAGGATGGCCTCCTTGCCCTCACTCTGCTCAGCCTGGCTGTAATCCTGGCCTTGCAGGAGGACACAGGTTTAACTGAGTGAATGAATTAGCAGAGCTGCTGTGTAGCTCATCCAACACCTCAGGTTTAGCATTACCAACCCGAGGCTGGGGCAGCATTATCCTACAAACCCTGTAATGAATTAGAACACACCCAAATTCTAACAGGCTGTCACGTTTGAGATCCAGATTGTCTGAACAGCGCTTGCTCTGTTTGTCACTGATCATGTGAGATTGAGGAATAAAGAGCAGATGTTGGGAATGGGAGGTTTCCCCCCAGCAGGCTGTTGCCTCCAGCCAGCAGCTGCTGCTCCCAGTCACGTTCAGCACCAGGGCTGGGCTGGGCTGTGCCCCAGCCCCGACTGCAGCTCCGAGACCTCTCCATGGAATCACTCAGGAGCTCCTGTTTCCTAATGACAGTACTGCAGTGGTTTATTTGAAGGCTGAGCCAGTTTGTATCAAAGCCAAATATGTCTGGCTTGGCACCACGAGCTCGTGCTGGAGCCAAGCAGCTGGAGCAGACTGTACATGTATTTAAAGAGAACAAAAACAGAGAGACTCTTGAGTTATCTCCTCCAAGAGGTCAATCAGAGTGCCAGATTCTGGTGCCAGGTTTTGCATCAGGCTTTCTCTGGTCTATCCCTGTACACCTACAGACCCAGCTCCCAGGCTAAGGCTTCATTCTTCTCTATTTTCCCACCCTTTCCTGGCTTTCTTCTTGCAGTCTGCTAATTGCAGGAATTGCAGCACTGTTGGTATTTTGCCCCTGTACTTACCCTTTTTCTTCTTGGGGACAGGTCCAGTTCATGTTCTCTGCAATCCACACCAGCACAACAAAAAGCACTCTAGGGTTTTCAGGATGAGCTTCTCTCTGAGCTTGTCCATCTGAGCACTAAGGGGGTCACCTCTGCCATCACACAAAAACCAGCAGTAATTCTTTGGCTTCAGGATTCCAGTCATATTCTGTGAGTCAGGGATCTGCTGCTGGTCCATGGCTCCATTAAATGATGGCCTATGGGATAACCAATGGTTATTAAGGCTGTGGCTGCCCCAGCTGACTGCAGTGGGAGAGGCTGTGTTTGAATGAACATCAAAAGGATTGCTTTCATTCAGGGTGGAATTCATCACTAATTTAATCCCTCTTCCTTGAACTGTGTTCAGATGCTGGGCAAGATGGATCCTCTTTCCACCTGGGCTTCAGAAATGCTTCAGGTCTATCTGAACCATGGACTGAGAATGAGAAGGAATCACACAGGATCACAAGATATTATGAACTCAAGGCAGACCTTTCCTTGTCTAATTAACAATTTTACCCAGGATATTAAATCCCCCTGTGCTCATAGCTCACCACAGATAGGAAATCTGGAAACCCATTTTCAAAGCATTTTCCATTATGCAGTTGCAGGAGATGCACCATGGTTTTCCAGTAAATTGGTTGGTAAATTGTTTTCTCTCTCATCTTTATTGCTATAACACAAAAAATTAAGTTTAGGTCTCTAGTGGGCTTTTTTTTTGGGTGTTTTTTTTTTTGTGGGGGAGGGATTTGTTTGCTTATTTGCTCCTATCCATTAATTTGAATTAAGGAAGTAAAACAGATGAACATGTTTGACCTGCAAACAACTGCATGAATAAAGGGCAAAAAGTAAATCTTGGAGAAATCCTGGTGGCAAGGTAAATTGTCTTGTCCAGTGGTAATTCATAATCTTGCTTCAACATGTGAGTGCTGAAACTGCCCTTGATTTCATCCAAAATGTCTTGGGGAAGTGCTCAGCTGCTGACTCATTCCTTGCCCTGAAATCCCCAGGGACCTGAGGTGCAGCCCAGTTAAAGGTAATTACTTCTGCCCAGTTTCTGTGCTCTCTGCATTGCCTGTGAGATTCACAGCCCTTGAAATGAGAAATCTGAGACCTTTACATAAAATGTTTGCTCAAGACTCTTTATAAATGAGGGAATGTGATTGAATTGGAGCCCCAGCGAGGGTGGGCTGATTTCAGTGGCACTGCATTAATTTTGCATCAGATGAAGCCTTCACTCTGCTCTGCTGCTGGAAAGCTGATGCCCTTGTACCTGAGGGAGGGAGGATGGGTTTGGGGAGCACCTCATGGGGTTATCCCTGGTGTTTGTAACGCCTGAGCTGTTGGAATGATCCTGTGTAATCCTTGGTTTGCTCTGGCACTTCTGTTCAAACTGGGTCCTGTCATGGTTTGTGTGAGCTCAGGCATTTTAACAAATTCCCAGCAAATCACCTGTGTGGAGAGATGGAGCTCTGGGGCTGTGGCTGAGCCCACAAGTCTCACTATGCTCCTCCTGAAGCAGGGTCTTGAGATTGTTACCTTGAAGATAAATGGAAATGTCACCAGCCCCACGGTGCTTAGGAGGTGAAATAACCCTTTCAAGGTTCCTTATTCTGGCATCAGGGGGCTTTTAAAGATCACATAGATCTGCATGGAGAAATAGAGGAGTAATGTGCATAGTGGGTGTTGGGACTATTATCTAAATCTAGGTAGCATTGTGTGTATTATCTCTGTTTGTTTAGCCAAAGTAAGATGGGCATTAGCATTCTGTTTCAGTCTTAATTAGTGGCTGATAAAAGCACAAGGTGATACTTAACAGTCTTGACAGTGTAATTCATCTAAAATTTCCTAATAATATGGTTGCAGCAGTCTTGGAAGGGCTAATTTAATGACTTTCACACACTTAAGGTTTGGTACCCACAATATCCAATATGTTGGTTGCTTAGGAGACAAAATTAAACAAAACTGAACACATTCATTTTCTCCTTTTTTTACTTCACAGAGGATTAACTTATTGCAATATTTTTCTCTATTAAATGCCTAAGCTTTAGGTGTTTAAACAAATAAAAAAAATTAAAAAAAAAAAAACCAAACCCAGCCTAACAATCCAGATCCCCTATTAAATCAGCAGATGGCTCCTGGAGCCAAATTAGGGACCTTTGATAGAACCATAAAAGCTCTGCTTTATACAGTGCACATGTTCAGAGTTGGCAGTGTTAAATGAGACCTCCATGCAATCTGCTCTGAGAAATAGCCTGACTGGCACTGACCCCTTCCTTTGTATAATTCAACACTGTCATCAACTGCAATTGCACAGACGTCTCTGCAATTTAGCAGACCTTGTAAGGACTGACTTTCCCAATATTTGTTTGAGATGAACTGTATAAACTTGTTATTAGTAGTCTGCCAGGGTAAGGGAGATAGCAGTGTTTGCATTAGGCTACAGAAAACAGAGCACCTGGGCAAGGTGCACCCAGCCTGTTCCCAAATGTTCGTGTGTCAGGCCCTGCTGCTGATCCTGATGAAGGCAAAAGTGAAGTTCCCAGCAGCATGTCAGGGCAAGACCATGTCCTTTCCATGTTGGGCAGAGGCTCTGAGCTTGTATGGCTGAGTAATTACATTTAATAATTTTTAAAAGTCTCTGAGCAATGCAGGCAGCAGAACAAGGCTGCGGTGGGGTCTGGTTGATCTCATCTCAGTTTTGTGTCTCTACAGCCCTACTGCTTTCACCCACAGACCCTGGCACTGCTCATCCCCCCCTCAGCCCTGGCTCCCCCACGCATGTCTGTGCTCATCCTCTCCCCAAATGCTCTGAAAGGGGGGTGGGATCCCAGTGTCCACCCCGGGGCTCCAGGGAGGCTGTGAGCAGTGACCACTGCAGCTCAGAGCTCCAGCCTGGAATTATTTACAGAACTATCAAAGCATCTCTGCATTTCCAAACCTAATCTTAGTTCAAGGAAGGAGAAAAAACACTCCCATTATTAAAACCACATTGGTTGTTGCAGTTGATCAGAACAAAATGCCTGCTTTTTGCCTCCTGCACAGAAGGACTGGGACAGGGAGGAGTGAGGAAAAAGCCCTGGAACAGCAAGGCTGATGGTAGCAAATATATGGGCACTATTTCATTTTTCATTGAGTTTGTCTTTCCTTTCCTTGCTCTCTCTTCCTCCCCACAGTATCTCTGCATTGATTTTTCACTCTGCCTGTTTATAAATGTTTATAAAGCATTTAGGGAGCCCAGGGAAAGAAAGATCTCCAAGTACTTAGTGGAGTAAGAAGTTAAACACTGGGCTGCTGTGCTCCTGCTGACACTGGGCAGTATTTCAAGCCAGCCAGATCCCTGCTCTGGGGATGTGATGCTGCTTTTGGAGATGGCTAAAGCAGACAGAATCTTAGCTCAGCCTGTGTACAGCCACTGCAGAGCAGCCACTGGGGCTAAGAGCAGGAGGGCTTGGAACAAAACAGCCATTTACAACTTGAGCAAAACCAAGACAGCATCAGATGATAAAGGAAACAAGCACACATTATTCCACATTTACTGTTTGCTTTGGGCAATGAACTTTTTTTCACATGAAATATTAAATGACCTTCTTGTCTTCCCACTCTCTGAGTGAAGTCTTGATGAAATAGGAATGGAGATGTTATTAGGCCAATAAATACATTTATTGATACTATCATGCTGCTCATTAGAGAAATGAAACAGATTGGGATCTTCATGTAACTCACAGGAAAAACATCAGAATTCGTCTCCCATATTTCTGATGTTAGTGCAGCTGCAATCCTGCTTTCACACTAACATTTATCGCTGCTACTTTTTGTGTATTTCTAATTCCACATCCACTGTGGCAACCTTACAACACCCACATTCCTAATGCTGTTGGAAAACTGCATTTGTGAAGGTGGAAATTGGCTCTGCCTGGCACAGGTGCAGGAGGTTCCACAAAGTGCTGGAGGAGCTGGGTCATCTGTTGTGCATCAGACACTGGTTGCAGTGTGAGCTTTTAGCACTCTTGGAAAGTAAAGCATTCACTGTTTCAAAAGAGCTGGGGAATGAGGGGAATCATGAAAGGTTATTTTTAAAATCTTTTATCCCTGTTTCCCCCTCATCACCATTCTTAAACATATCAAACTGGGCATTTTTGAAACTACTGAGGCTTGGCTGATGCTCTATTCCCCATCCCTTTTCACACAGCTTCATTCAATTCCTCCTTGACTGTCCCAACAGCTCATTAGGGGCTCCTGCTCTTCTCTTTGATGGTGCTGCCCTGGCATGTGCTTCCCTGGGCCCTCTGCTTGTGGATTTTACTGGGGTAGGAATCAGGAAAACAGCCAGATGTCTGTGTTGGAGTTGAGTGGAGTGAAGGGCTGTGACTTCCAAGTTCCTCCTGCTTCTCCAAACCTGCTTGGAGTGTTCTCCCTTACTGGAGATGCTCAGCACAACCAGAGCTGGGTAAGTTGTGATATGAGAGGCAAAGTGCCATCAGTGTGTTTTGAATGTGGTATTTTGGAGGGGTTTTCTTAACAAGGCAATGAAATCTACAGCACTTCCCTTCTGTTGCTCTGTGCTGAATGCTCCATGGTTTTTTCTTCATGGTTCACTTTTAGCAAAGTGTTATTTGTCTAACTTCTGTTGATGCCTCTGCTTTCATGTTGTGAAGCTCCAGTCTTTAGGGGACTGTGTTTTATTGGAGGCCTGGGTGCTGAAGATGCCCAGATAATGGCACTGTTCCAGCTGAGGGGTGACAGGAAAAACAGAACTTCTGAGCCACAGTGGATGATTTTGTGCCACGGATCTGCTTACAACTGTTCTGTGGAGGAAGCTGCCAGAGTTAGTGTCTTTTATAAAGCAGTTTTCTAAAGGAAGCTCTTTTTTCTTCTGCAGCTGAAGTGTTTTGCATGAAGTTGTCTATTTCACCTTCATCTAAAGATGTTTTGACAGAAAACTTTGGAAAGGAGTGTTTGTTTTGACTCCTTTGTTTTGTTTGAGCTGTTTTTTCAGCATTTCCGTGAAGTGTTTGCTTGTTTCTAAACAGAAGCATTTTGAAATTTCTGTTCTGCAGAATGACTTGAGATTTTAAGGTTTTGTTCTAATTCAGAATAGCAGCAACCTTGGAAGTGTCAGGGTACCCAGTAGGTTTAGGATTCATCCATCACTAGGTAGGATATGACATAGTTTTGTGTGAACTTTGTTTGCAGTTGCTTCTGCTCTCATCTCTGTAGGTCTTTAGCTTGGGACTCAGTTGTGAGAATATGGTTGCCAGAATGCCTCCAGAAAGGCTCCTCTGGCCTGAGAATTGCATGGGTTTAGTTATTTATGCAGTTGGGAGTTTTGCTTGCAAAAGAACCAGGTCAACACCCAAGGATTTTGATGGAGCAGTGCTGGGAGAGGAGACAGCTGCATGGGCAGGGACTGAGCCTGGGGTGGGTTCCATTCAGTTCAGGGTATTCTCCTGTTTTCTGCTCTTTTCTCAGAGCAGCCAGCACTGTCACTGAGCATAAGTCCCTCTCTTCATGATAGTAATGACAAGTTTGGGGTCTGTTCTGGTGGGTGGGATTTGGAAAGCCCTGCTGGCAGGAGGCAGAGAAGGAGCTGCTGTCCCAGGCCACCAGCACAGGGCATTCAGGGCTCCTGAATGGGAGGATGTGGCCCCTCTGAGATCCCAGGTGTTCCTTAGGCTTTCATATCTTTACTGTATTTTGATAAACCAATAAAGCTCAGAATTATTTTGATTTAGACAGTCCAAAACTTGAAAACAGATAGACTTACACAGTCAATAAACCAAAACTGTCTCTTCAGCACTGCACTGACAAGGCTCAGAAGAAAGACACACAGAGAACCTCTCCACTAATATTAAACTGATTTGGCCATTTTTATTCTATAAAGGAGGCTGGTTATGAGATTTAAAAAGACTCATATATCATGCTGCCTCATTAATTTTCCATTTGGGCTCAGCTGTCAGAGGATACCATATTAAACTGCTGCCTGGAGTAGTCTTCGGTGGCAGAGAAATGATGTTTGATACCCTTTGCATTTCACACAGTCTGTATAAAAGGTCTCCTTGATTTGCCATCCCTATTATTTTCTGTCAGAGAGCCCTGCACAGCCTCTCCAAAATAATATCACCTCTCCAAAACCCTGAAGGTCTATTTGTGGTTTCCATGGTGACAAAATGACCCATAATATTCTTTGACTACTTCAGTAAATGAAGGACACAACTGGGCCTTTGAAGAATAATAGATTTTTTCTGTTTCTTAAGAAAAGATGTACTTGTGAGCTCAAAGAGGGGAGGGGGAAAGGATGAAAAAGATATTAAGGGAAGAGATTTGCCTTGTAACTCAAAGGACTTGCTGCAAGTGCAGCAGACAGCACTTGTTGAAAAATAGACCTTGAGCCATCTGGTACCAAAACAGGAGTGGGCTGTAGCCCTTGTGATGACTGAGATGAAGGAGCTTGTGCTGTAACTCATTTTTACAATAGCTGTGCTGCTTAATTCCAAATTCTGTGACACGCAGGGCCAGGCTGCAGGTGCAAGTGTGTGGTTAAAACATTTTCTTCCAGGAACTGTCAAAGCCCTGCTCTGTGCTGTGTGGGAGGGAGGATGGGATTTTCCAGCAGAGTTGGCCTGGGGGCACAAGTGGGTGGGAAGGAAGCAGCGAGGCTTTTCTCAGGGTGTCTGTAGAGTTTGTGGGGAAGCCAGGTTTGCAGGTGGAGCTCTGGTGATGGCCTGCCCTCCTGGCAGGGCCTGTGCTGGGGGTGCTGAGCCGGGGTCGAGCTGCTGGAGCTGCTGCTGCTCCCTCCCACCACTGTGGGATGTCCAGGCTGCTCTGCCTGCCCCCTCACTGGGGTGGGAAGCATCCCTTGCTGCATGATGAACTGTGAGCAATGTGTCCATGGCTGCTTTGCATAAAACCAGTCAGAGATCTTAAGTAATTAAACTTCCCAGTCCTGTGAGAGCATTCACAGTGTGCTCTGGAAACAAGATTTTAAACAAAACTACGTCTTGCAGGTGAAGAAACTGAGACAGCAGGCAGGTACCTGAGCTCAGCAGAGCCCTGCAGAACCTTTGTGGGTGTGCTGGGGAGGAGAATCCAGGCTGATTCTTCCTTTCCCCAGGTACTTTGGGATGATGCTCTTGGCTTAGATGAGCTGTAATTCAGTTTTCTTTAGCCTGCCCAGTGATGCTGTCCATGACCATTGGCTGTTGGGTCTGGCTGGGTCACATCAGCTCAGACATGCAGATAAATTGTGGCTCAAGTGCCCCAGAATAATCACTGTGAGATTCCTGGCCTGCAGGAGCAGGCACTTCCAGGTGGTTCAGGTTAGCCTAGGTGGGTAAAATCCAAACAGCTGAATTATCCAAGCACTAAGGGGGCTGCACTGCAAAGCAGAAAAGTTCAGGATGTTCCCAGGAGTCTGTCAGGAATTCCTGTTTCTGGAGTTATCAAGCTTTTCTAGTGTTTTCTTTTGGGTGTATTCTAGCACTTTACCTCCCAGTTCTGGAAGAAACAGGGAAGTAAAAAAGATGACTAAAACTTGAAATTTAATTCCAGAATGTCCTGGTGTTGTGCAGATGTCCCTGAGATGACTTTAACAGCTCTTCCCACCTCTGAGTATGCTAGTACTGCAAGAGGGGACTAAAGTCTGGTGAAATGAGTTACTCACTATTTATCCCATATTTTGGTGGATTTTTTTTGATTGGGTATGCTTTTTGGCCTGAAAATAAGTTAACAGCATTAAAAAGCCCTAACCAAACAAAAACATTTGCATGACTGCTTGCTTGACACAGGACTGCAATTGAGGCAACTTAATATAAACCAAGGAAGAAACGAGGGCAAGATTTAGCCAATAACCAGCCTAAAACCACATTTACCACCAGCCTTGAAAATCTGAGGCAAAATCTTGCCTGGTTCCTCTGTTCCTCACATGTGCATGCCTTTGGCAAGGATGATTAAAGTCTGTGCTGCTTCCCCTCTAATGTGAACAAAGCCCTTCAGAGCCCTATTCCAGTTTCCTCTTAGCATCGTGTTTGGCTTCCTTTGGGACTGACCTTTTACTGCCCACAGCCCACCTCCATCCTGTTAGAGGGCCTGCAGAGAGTTACTAAGTTAAACATCATAAATCCCACTATAAATGATTACACAGAGCTTTTCACTAACAATCTTCTGTGGGGATATCAAGCTTGATAGAAGCATAAATCATTTAAAGAACATCTGCCTAATGAGGGGTAACCTGGAACTGCTTCCCTGAGCCTGAATGTACCAAGGGGGAAAAAAAATTGTAGGCAATTGGCCTATTTTAGCTGGTGCCTGCTGGATGCAGGTTGGTTTCTGTTGTCACAACTGGCTTTGCTGGCCACATGGGACTTGCCCACATTCCCTGGCAGTGACATTTGCTTTGCCTGCAGCCCATGGCACCAAGAATGAGGGATAAGCTCACTTTAGTGCTTGTTGTTGTAAAGAGAGACTGATAATGTGTCTAGACACAAAGTTCTACAGAGGCAATGGGTCAGAAGAGGAAACCCTAACTCCTAACAATAACACCCAAGCAGGTGGCTCAGAGGCAGCCTGAGCAAGGATGTGCTGTGGTGTGGGAGCTCTGTTTTGTGAAATGGCAGCAGAACTGGGGAGGCTGAGAACAGAAGCCATGGTTTAGGAGGTGAGTAGAGGATGCAGATGGGCTCACCTTGCCAAGGCCTGGATTGAAATGTTGTGACAGGGCAAGTGACATCTGTGATTGGAACATGGGAGGGTGCTGAACAAAGCTCATCTCCAGTGCAGTGGTTGGGTTTGTCAGGCAAACAAGCTGAATTGGAAGGAGGGAGTCTAATAAAGTTAAGAATCAAATCATGACTAATAGATCAGGAAATTGTTGGTAAATACAAGGGTTGGGTTTCCAAGGGAGCGTGATGCATTCCCTAGGATTCACCACGTGTGAATCAAGGCTAACATGTCTGCAGATAATCCTACAGGCAGAGAATAAACTTGGCACTGGAAAGGCTCTGTCTGTTCATTAGGTGTGATGGGAAGAGTTTGAGTTTCCCATTGACAGTCACAGCTGAGCCAACCTGTGACTTTGACCATCTGAGAGACTCCTGACTGCCAAACTGATGATGGAAGGCCTATGGGGTGAGGAGTAGCACATGGAAGCTTTTCCTTTTAAAACCACTGGATCATCAGGAAAGGTGTAAATAAACAGCAGCAGTAACCTTGGAATGCAATTGAATCACTCCTGCTGTGTAAATTTGACTGCCAGATGCTCTTGGCAAGTCTTCATATCATGGTTTAAAGCTGCTGCTGCCTGATGATAGATTTAACAGACGTGACTAGCCAGGAGCAGCTTTTTTTTCAGACTAAAGTTGTTGCCACACAGAAGTGGTCATGAGATTTCAGGAAATCCATTGCCTCTCTGCATAAATAAACTTGCTGGATGTGTGAGCTGTCCCTCACCTCACAGTGGGGTCATTGCTGGGTGTTACTGCTCCCTCTGACCTGCAGAGATGGGGCCTGGGATCTCACCACTGTGATTAGAGCTGAGACAGGGGGGTCAGGAATAGTTCAGTCTTCTCCTTGTGCTGCTGAGGATGAAGTCAATAGGAAGTAAATATTATTGACTGCTGTTTTCATTCAAAAATCAAGATTCATTGAGGTGAAACTGAGGTCAATAGAAGCTCTCAGGGGGAGGAGACCAATAAATCATGGCACTGGATAAAACAATATTTGTAATGCAGCTAATTTTGGATATTGAATGTTATTTGATCTAGTGGGTTTTTCCTGTCGTTTCTTTTTTTTTTAATTTGTCTTGTTAAACAGATTAGTAGGTTGTACCATTTAAAAAGACTGGGTAGTCAGGTAGGAGTGCTAATTAATCCTGGATGACATAGCTCCCTGGGTGGAGCTCTTCCTCTATGGGACCCTTACCTGGGTGTAATTGAGTTCTGCTCATGACACTGCTTTGTGGAGTGTGAGCATTTGCAAGTAGGGCATGTGTACATGAGATAAGATTTATTTTGGGGAAGGAGGCACAAGCAGAGATGGAGGGGGATGTACAATCCTCGGCAAGGATGAGTCTTTTCTAGCATCTTTTTAATTTAGCTGAACCAGACAATGTGTTGGATAGTATTCTCACTGAATTTGACAATTTCTTTTGGAAAGAGTTTGCTTTTTTTCCTATATGTGTGTTCATGGCCTTGACCCATGTGGCTGGGAGCCATGTGCCTTCTCTCAGGCCAAAGCAGGGCAGTTTGATTAGATTGTCAGCTGCTCTGAGTAGCAGCTCCACAGAAGCCAGTGGAGTAAAGCCAGCTCATACCAGCTGAGATGGTGGCCATCATTTTTCCTGAGTCACATTTCCAAGCCTGCTGTGCTCTCAGATTCCTGAGCTGGAGCCAGCCCGTGGGAGCTGCAGGGCAGGACTGCCAGGAGCATCCAGCCCTGGCCTGGCTCCCCTGCCTGGGCAGCAGAGAGCTTTGTTGTGTTCCTGCATGCAGCCCAGGCTCCAGTGGGCTGGATTCAGTCAGGCTGGAGCTGGAATGCTGAGGAGCTGCTCCAGTCCATGGAAATCAGGGAGGCTGGGCTGGTTTACAGCTGCTGGGGATCAGCTGCTCCTTCTGCCCACAGAGGAGGGTGAGCAGAGGCAGGGAAAGCCTTCTCCTTTGTGTCAGTGCATTTCCTGGGGATGCTGTGTTGGGGTCCAGCCCCCCTGGGATGGCTGTCAGGAAGCAGCAAGTGCCAAAGGAGTGGCATTGCCTGCTGGCTGCTGTCCCCATGTCCTGGCAGGTGTTTCCATGGCCCTGCCACGTGCTGCCAGAGCTGCAGGGCGTGCACAGATCCATCTGTGGGCACAGAGCAGGCATTCAGAGCCTGGTTTGCCATTAAGGAACATTTCAGCCCTTCTGCAGATGGTCAGCTGCCCACTCTGCCTGGTGTCCATGTGGGACAGCAGTGCAGGCTGCCTTTGTGGCTGGGAGCCATGCTCTCAAAGCAGATATTGCACTTCTAGGAGTGCAGCTTCTGTTTCTTTTTGTCTTTTTTTCAGCCAGGGGTTGTTCAGGGTTTGGATTTGTTATTTCCAGTCACTCAAAGCAGGAATACCAAACAAGGGCTGGCCCTGCTGGTTGGCTCTTGCTGAGGCTTTTGCTGCAGGATTGCCAAATCCAGCAGGGATTTCAGAGGAGGAAATAATTATCTGTGCACTCCTTCCTCAAATCTGCCTCCTACTCCAGCGTTGGAGAGCATTGGGAAGGAGCTGCCAGGGCAGACACAGCTGCTGTGCCAGGGCAGCATTCCCCAGTGGGACCATCCTCCAGGGCAAGTGATGGGGATGAGGGCCAGAGATAAGGAGGCTGTGCTGACTGACACCACTATTCCTCAGCTGCCTAAATGGCATCTCCTCCCTCAGCAGGCTGTGCACAGCCCTTCCCTCTCACCCAGAGCATGACGTGGCTTTTACCTTTCCCCCACCGCGCTTATATCAGCCGGAGGTGCCAGCGCAGCTCTGCCCTGGCTGGGTGCCACCAGCTCAGTGTGACACAGGGTGGCAGCCTGCCAGCCCCTCTTGCAGCCTGAAATCCCAGAGGGTGAATTCCAGCTATTTCAGTGGGAAAGGGAGAGGCTCCTCTGGGCTGGGAAGGGCTGGTACTGCCTGGAAGCAGCGTCAGAGTTTGTGGAAAGCTCAGCCTGCAGCAGTGTGGAACACACAATCCTGTTCTTGTGGTGCCTGGAGTTGGTGTGTGCAGCTGGAAACCCCAGGCTGCTTATCTGGGAGTGATACCCTGAAATGCTCTGCTTCATGAGCTGACCCGAGAGGGTTTTGTGGGTCAAAGTTCGTGTTTAAGTTTTGTAAATTCCGAAGTTTTGTATTTGTTTCATTACTTTTTTCCCAGTGTTTCAGATTAAGGGTTAATGCTTGATGAAGGCTTTAGAACAGCAAAAGATTTTTATGTTGTTTAATCCTGTATGAGCTGCAACAATGTAAAAAAAAAATTAAAAAAAAATAGGGAAAGCCCTGAGATAAAAAAATACATTTAAGATGCTTTTTCTCGGCTGTAATTGCCAAGCCCTCTGACCTGGGGTTGGATCTTGGAGTGAGTCAGATCTAGTGCACTGTTTCAGCAAATTTTTGTCTGAAGTGTTGTGTTCCTCACTCCAGCAGTTTGGTTCATTTTAGGCTCTGACATGTCCAGCCTTGTTCTGCCACTGAATGTGTGGAAATCTGCTGCAGGACAGATGGAAAGTGTGTTGGGTTTGGGCCCTGCTCTGACTCAAGCAGGGCTCAGCAGACCTAGAAAAGGGCCAAGAGTCTTCTTCTAGGAAAGAAATAACTGAAGAGCTGTAAAATCCTGAGTGAAACAAGAAAGCTGAATAGGGAGTGACCATGCATTTACTCTTTTAGAGTGTGATTTTAAGGGGGATTAGATGGCAGACCCAAATTAAAAAGGACATCCTTCCTGACAGAGTGTGCTGACACTGCCACAGGGGTGGGAGGTGGTGAGTTTTTGTGGGTCAAAAAGCAATTGGATGAATTGAAGGAAGAAATGTCCATTGAGAGCTATTAAATGTAAAAGCTTTCATCAGCTGTGGCCACAGCATGGGCTCACAGCACAGGCACACAGTTAACAGGTTCCAGCAAAAGGGGCTTTGGGGACTGCTCTGATCACCTCAGCTAACTTCATGTATCTCTCAGACCCCTGAGAAATATTTCCAGTGCTAACCTACATATTGTACCAGTGACCCACCACCCCTGCTCCTTTTGCTGCCTGCAGAAAGGTCAAAGATAATTATTAAGAATAAATAAATAACCCAGGAAAACCCCCACTGCTTCCCTCTCAGGTCATTCAGGCTTGAAATAAATCATCTTTCTATTTCTGAAGGCACAGATGACTTAAGCCAAATTGCATTCAGAGCCATTATCCTCACACTTATTTATGCTGTCGTGTCTTGTGCTAACACTTTGTGAAATATTTATTTGCTCCTGGTCTCCCGCAGCTTAGCTCTGGATTCATGAGGCTCCCGTGTTATGTCTCTATTCTGTGCAGCTGCATTCTGTCAAGGAAGGAGGAAATGAAGACTCCAATCTGTGTTTTACATTATAAAAATATATTGCACATCACCACAGGTAATTCCATTCAACAGGTGGATGTTTTGTTTGCACGTGTCAGGCACGTGGGTTGTGTTAAAGTAAGTAAATGAATTTATAGTCACCAAACCTTATTGTCTGATGATGAGCAATTCTTCTGTAATCCTTCTTCCCAAGCCTGCCCTTGTGCTTGCTCTGCAGGTCCCAGGTAACTTGCAGGAAGGGTTTTGAGAGGAAAAAGGCATATCCCAAAAAACACCACATGATTTTAGTGGGTCAGGAGATGAAGGAATTACAAGTGTAAGATTCTTTCTGTATGAAATGCTGTAAATACCTTTATCTCCAACTCTGTGGTTGGAGTTGGCCCCTTAAGCACCCGAAATGGCTTCCCCAGGCACAGTGCCAGCTTCCCTCCTCAGCCTGCAGGGGAAATGGGCTGTGCTGTGCTCTCTGCAGCTCCTCTGCAGGCTGGGAAGATGGAATCTGTCTGCTGGGCTTCCCTCCCCTTGTCAGAAGCACTGGTGTAAGTGTCTGCTGGAATCTCTGCAAGAACATTGACACTGTGTGCTGTGGTGGCATCAGGCTAGCAGCTGATTTAAGGTGCTGAGGTGCAGCTCTGACATTTGGCTGAGGCAGCAGAAATCTATTGGAGAGAAACTGTCCTGTTTCCAACTCCCAGCTAAAACCCAGGCCAGCAGGGACTGGCTGTCACTTGTGCTGGATTGTCAATGATCAGTGCAGAACGTGCTAACAATCAATCCTCAGTCCAGCTGTGGATGAGTTTATCCAGTCTGAGAACCACTGGCCTTTATCTGAGCAGAGCTGCCAGGGACTGAGCCAACAGTGAGTGTAAACTGCCTGCATCTTCAGGAACAGTGTCTAAATCATGTCAGGCTTGTGGCACACGATTGTACCATGTTGATTTTGGTGCTGTAAAATCAAACTCACCACTCTGATGTCATCACTGGAAAACCTTTTGCAGTGTAAATCCAATTTTAGATATATATGTTTTTTATGTATGTATGGGGGAAGGAGCTGCTGTTGCTGCTTCTTGGTGAACTACCCCGACAAGCTCCTTCTGGTGTTAGCTCTAAGTGACATTTGCTGTGTAAATGACACTGACATTCAAGCTGAGATGCTGGCTCTGGCAGCAGCTCTCTGGTTCCTCCCAGGGTGCCCTGGAGAAGAGCCTGCAGCAAAGAGCTGCTGCTGCCAGCTGGGGCTGTTTGGGGAGGAGGGTGAGCCTTGTTCTCACTTGCTTCTTCCTTCCTTTTGTGTCTCCAGAAGACCTGGGGATGCTTTGATTTAATCACTGTGTCTCCACAGGCAGTGAGTGCTGCTCCTGTGTGCTGGCCTTATTTACCAAACACCTTTGGCTGAACATGGAGCCAGGGTCGATGGGTTGTGTTTACACAATTGATCATCTGAGAAACAGGAGAACAGAACTACCAAAAACTGCTGCACAGTGTGTGTGCACTGATCCTCTAAGGGATCAGAAATTTGTCTTAGGTGATGCACAGCTTTGCTCAAAGAAATTAGCATTTATTTATTTATTTTAAACCAGAGGACAAGCTTTAAAAGCTGCAAGCAGAGCTTTTCAAAGGACAAGTGGGAGTTAGTTGCCTAATTCACATTGACTTTTGGGGAGATCTGGCTGCTGAGCTGCTCTTTATGCCTTTCAGAAATCTCCCCTTGGTCCACATAATCTCTCTGTAACCCCTTTTTAATTAGCTTGTCTTTCTGGAAGAGGAGACCAAGAAGTCACGTTCAAAGATTATTGCTCTATCCAGCAGCTGCTAGGATAGCTCAGTTAATGCTGCAAAATCTTACTGCAGTCCCAGCAGCATGCCTGGTCTGCCTCCCCATTCTCATTTGGCCAGAGGATATAAACTGCCCCCAAACTGCTCTCCAAACTCATTTCCAGCCCATGATACTCTGTGCTGTAACACCAGCTGGCCATTTATCCAGAGAGCCTGGCTTTGAATCTCTTGGCAGAGCAAAATATTTGAAAGGGAGAGAAATGAAAGACTGGGGGTGCTTCAAAAAATGAATGCCAAGAGCACGTGTATGCCAAGCAGGAGATAATGGTGCTACCTTCACTGTCCCAGGCTCTCCACCTGCAGTTCATGCCACAGCCTTGCTCCTGCTGTTTGGGATGAAGAGGAAAATGTCAGTCCTGCAGGCAGCATTTGAAGATGCAGCCTTAAAGCTGCAGAGGAAAAGTCAAAGTCTTCTTAATGGCAAGTCAGGCTTCTCCAATGAACTTGGGATGAACAAGGAGAGGTTTTTCAAGCTTCTTGATTTGTTTTTACATCTATAATAACAAATCCACCTCAGAATTTGTTTAATGAAATGTAAATGTGGAAGGTGGGAGCCTGGTGAATTTGGAAGCTTGAGGGAAAATATACAGTATTGTCATGAGGAGACAATTCCCTAAAGCAGATGGGGGAAAGTGGTCCCAGGGGCTGGGGGAGGCTGAGAAAGGAGGGACTGATGAACTGGTGGCTGGGAAAAATCCTGGATATTGCACATTGCAGAGAAAATGCTGATTTTGGTGTGCTGAAGTTTCAAGATTCAGATCCTTACTTGCTGGTGTTGTCAGCAAAGACAGCTTGGTCAGTCCATATCAGATCAAACCCTGCAAGGGTCACACTTCAAGCAGGGGGCTCTGGGAGGTGCAGTAGAGTTTGGTATTGTCACTAAAAGTAGCAATTCTGCTGTTGGGGACCTGTCCCCCACGAGTCTGGGAAGCATTTTAAGATCCTTAAATGGAGAGTACAGCACAGCTATAATGTGGGTCACCAAAAAATGTTACTTTTTAGTTCTTCTAGTATAAAAATATTGCAGAGGAGGCTTGGCTCTGTCAATGACCACCCCAGAGACCCTTCAGGCTGAACTGGCTACTGTCAAGCTACTCTAAGGGGAAAATCAGATCTCCTATATCCTTGCTCTCAGCAAGTCCTTTAAAACATCACCACATCCTAAGCACATGAGCTAGAAAAACAGCTGCCTGCTCCACTCCTTCTCTGCCTGATGAGGTTAATAATAACTTTGAATGCATATGTACAGCATTAGCTTTCATGGTAACATGCATAATTCAAATCCCCTAAAGAACAGTAGAGCTTTGAGGAAGCAAACTTCCTTAATGTACTGGGCAAGGATCCAGCTTTTACCAGCTGTTGAGGGTTGATGTACAATTTTTGGTTAAGTGAATAATTTATCACGGATATTATCTGTAGTGTATCACATCCCAACAGTTTGTAGGCTTGTGCATATGGCTCTTGAGATGCCACAACACTGCCATATGCTTCATGGCCCATTACCACTCACTCCCTTAAGATGTTTTCCCCTATGTTAAGCATGTTAGAACTGCAGTGGGACCACTGGCTTGCTGCAAATGCTGGCTGGGTTTCTCCCCACCAGCCTTCCTGTATTAAAAAAAAAATTACAAAGGAAAGAAGGACTGTTCAGACTCTCCCCAGCCCTGTCATTTTAAATAAGCTGCCTGCTGCTTCACGATACAGATGTGGATTATAAATTCTGCAGAACACCTGTCCTGAACTCATCCCCAGCTACCCCTTGTAACACGGCTGTGTTGTGTTGTTACAAATCTATTTATTGTAGCTCCAGTCGCCTGCATAAATCAAGGCTGCTTTAATCAGGCAGTGAGGCTGCTCTGCCCCTTGTACTCACAGCCCCAAAACAGAACTGGGACTTGCTGGCAGCCTCTGAGAGAGGTGTGGAATGCTGTGTCCCAAATTCCAACTGCAGATGGCCTATTTCTTGGTCAGGAGAAGGAATGCTGAAGCTGAAGGACTTCATAGTTTATGTAGCTGCTATAGTGCAGGAGGGGGGGAAAACATCTGGGTTGTTTATCAAGTTGATTGCTTATATAGGAAGCAGCTTCCTATGATAAAAAAGACTGAGTCAAGACTGAGAGCAAGCAGCTGCTGAGCTGTAATCATAGCTGGGTGTCCATCCTGAGGATGGCTGCAGCTTCTTCAGCTACCCAGAATGGGCTGGGTTTAAGTTTGGTGACTTCATGTCCAGAGAAATATCTTTGTGCAGTTCATCTTGAACTTCTCTGTGGTGCTGTTGGTCAGTGGCCACCAGGCTCCCCATGGCTGATGGCTGTAGTTTGCAATAAATGAAATAACCCCTACATGAGTTGTTCACTTCTGAATGTGCCCCAGGAGAGTAAGTGCTAGAATGGGATCTTTGATGGATGCTGGATGGATTATTTCAAATTCAATGTTACACATGGTTTTCCTTCAGTAAAAAACCTCCTCTCTTTCCACACAAATTTCATTTTTATATCAGTTTATTACCCTGTGGTTGTTTCCCTGTGTAAAGGTTGTGCTCAGCTTTCTCTTGTGAGTCTGTTGTTTGTGCAAGTTGCTCTTTTTTCTTCTTTCCTGACTAGATTAGAATTTTCATGTTTTCAGTGTTTTTCCTTTCTTAGTGAGAGTATTGGTCTTTAGATCATCACTTCCACATGCTTAAACATGAGAGATACTGCGGGAAGTGGAGCAGGAGATGGGTGTTGTGATGGCCAGCACAAATGTGATGGGTTTCAGGTGACAGGAGCACATCTGCTCTTTTGCAGCCACCAGGCAGGCTCTGGCAAAGGGGACCCTCCTCCCTCTGCACATCAGTGGGAGGAAGGCAGCCTATCCCAAGCATCTGGGTTATTGCACGCTGTTCAGGGACAAACAGGGAGGGCTGTGATCAGTGAACAGATCAGTGCCTGGCTGCAGAAAGGCAAAAGGACCTGAGGAACAGCCCTCAGCTGGAGGAGCTGGCATTTGGGACAGCTCTGTGCCCTAGTCCCTGAAAGAACAGAATGCAGGGAAACTGCAAGGTGGTGAGGAGCTGGGATAATCCTGCCAGGATGGGAACCTGTGCTCCTCTGAGCCCTGGTCCTGCCCAAGCTGCTGCCTGGGGAGGGAGGGGAGGCTGTGCCTGGGCAGCAGTGACCTTCCCTGCTGGGATCAGCTCCGAGGGCACAGCTCTGCCTGCCTAAGTGCACTTGCTGCTAGCAAGGGAGTGTTTATCCAGTGTTTTGATTAATCAACCTTGAAAAAGGGTCAGATGGATTTACTCAAGCATCTAAGTAACCTTCACAGCAAAAAAATATAAATCCCTGTGTGTTACAGGGCTGTCTATAGCCCTGGCCTTGGAATAAGGATGTCTGGAGTCTTGAGCTTGTACAGCAGCATGGTCTGGATCTGACCCCAAACCACTTCTTGTTTCTGAATGCACACCAGTTCTGCCATGGTGTTCACTATGTCCATGTGTAGGTGCCTTTCCTGAGGTGCTGGCAATCTGAAAAGTTTTTTCTCAAATTCCCTTTGATCCTGGTGTCCTGTCCTGGTCTGCTTGCTCTGTTCCCTCTGCAATCCTGCTCCTCTTTTACCCAGCTTCTTAACACCTCCCAGTTCCACCCCTTGTGTTGCTCCCCCTTCACAAGTGGAAATTGTAAACATGTTAAAATGTGGGCAGTTGTGCACATTGTCTCCATCAGAGTTTCCTTAAATAATGAGACCTTCAGAAACATAATTTCATTTACACCTCCAGCTTTGGCAAATAGGAGATGACCAAAAAACCCCGGCAAATAAATAAAGCCTCCCCACAATAAAGCACTGCTTTCCTCTAATGTTTTTAGAGGGATTAAACAATGCTGAGGATAAAATCAATATTTAAACAAGAAGTTCTTGAAGCCTGTGTTCCTTTTAAAAAGATCATATACTGGCTTGAATTATGAGCAGACCAGTTCCTGTCTCATACTGGAGGAATTTGGCATGTGTCTTCTCCCATAAACGTTAAGCCAAATATATTCTTGTGGAACTATCATATTAAATTAAGATGTAAAATCATAGCAAGGTTTTCATTCTTTGTGGCAACTGGCATAACAACTAGAGGAAAAAATAAAACCCAAACAATTGTTTCAACTGAAAGTCCAAGAATGACATCTAGTGGCACCAAGTGAGACTTCTGGGATAATCTTATGTGAGAATAGTTAATTACATAGTGAGGGTTTTCCTTGGCCTTTCTTATGCTAGAGATCCAACTCCTGATTTTCAATCACTGCCACCTACTCATTAAAAAAAATACTGCAAGCTGAATGCTTGTTCTTCAGGATTGTTTTGTTGTTTCTGGTTTTTGGGATGATAATTTCAGATTAGATGAGGCTGTGATAAGCTTATAAACACTTTGTTCTGTGGCTAAATGAATGCCTGTACACCACAAAGCTGAACTAATACTTGTGGCTGCTTTAGCTTCTATGAGTTGAAGTGAGAGTAAAGTCAATGTCTATGGGATTTCCAGCACCAGATTTAGCTGATGAGAGGAAAAGTATTTATCTAGAAGACAGAAGAACTCTTAGAGAAGGAGAAGAAAAATGCCTTCTCTGACTGCATTCATAGATTTAAACTGAAAAGGGTGAAACTTCAAGTGAAGCAATTTTTGCAGGCATCAGTGCATCATTTTAGGTCATGAGAGTCAATTCTTTGTCAAAAGGTAGAACTCAGAGGATGGAGTGTTGGTCTTTTCTGTGTACAGTGGAGAACTGAATGCTCTGACAGCAATGACAGCATGTCTGACCTTCCTGCATCTTTAAATCCCCCAGGATCTGATGGGGATTGTACAACATATTCATCATAGCAAACGTGGTGATCCCAATGTGGCACACCTAATCTTGGCTGTTTAATTTGTGTTGTGCCTGTCTGCTTTGGCATTAAGACTCCACCTCCTCTTCTCTGGTAAATATAGCTCTGTCCTCTGCTGGGAATGGAGACTTTGCAGTCTCATTAGGAATTGAATTCACTCCCTCTCTTAGAAACAGAAAATGGATTTTAGCTCCTTACCATAAACTCACATACCTGGCTATAATGCCACATGATGAGGTAGATAGTTGCTGTATAAATGCTCTGGTTCCCTTTATTAAGAGAGTTTAAACTGACATAAGTGGAGCCCTTTTATCTTTTTACCCAGCAGGCAGCAAATGAAGTGGGTTAATATCTCTGGAGGAGGGGCAAACTGTGTTATAGAGGGAAATTTTGCTGAGGATATAAAATGGAAAGAGGGACTGTGAGAACCATGAGAAGAATGGGAGTGTGGAAGAAAAATCCCACAACTCAAAACTAGGCAGATGTCTTGACAGCAGAGGCTCAACTTTAAAACAGGAACTTCAAGCAGCACATCAGAGACTGAGAATTGTTGTAACTCCCACAGGACACTCCCAGTCCTAGCTCTGTCCTCATCCAGGCTCTGCCACTGAGAGGGATTCTAAAAGAAGGACAAAATATAAAACTGTAAAAATTCATTACTTTGCTCATGCTTTCCTCAGCTAAGACAGGAGGCAGTTCCACTGCTAAGCATCCTCTGGAAGAAAGGTCCAGTGCTTAGTAGCCTAAAGGCAGGGCCTGGTGACAATATTGTCTTAGGAGCAGGGCTGGGAAAAGCTGAGGGTGATGAACAAACAGAATGACACCTGGATGCAGACCTAAACACTGAGATTCAGGAGTATTTGCAACCTTTGGTGGTTTTAGTGTTTTCTCCCAAAAGAGAATTTAGTGATGGATTAGTGTCACTAAAAGTTCCTTGCTCTGGCTTTATTAGGAGGGTTTACTTTGAAGAGGGCAGTAGTACTAATAGGTGATCTCTAAGGTTGGTGTACTGTGGCAGCTTTAATTAGGAAAAAACCTTTGGGTATGTGTGCCAATGAATTTCCTGCCTGAACTCTTCACCCTTATTCAAAATGAGTCTTTCTAATGATTGCCAAAAATAAATATCTGAAACTTAGTAGGTGAGGGTGTGCTAGACACAGCTCTGTCCCTGGAAATCTGTCCAGACTGATTGTCTGGCAGTCCAGAGGGAGCTGCTGTCTGTCCTGGGTGGGGATGCTGGCATGAGGAGCTGAGTGACTCTCTCGTGTCTCTGCCCAGGGGACTCAGAGCTTGGTTTCCAGGGATGTGTCCCCATCAGAGCAGTGTCCCAAAGCTGGAGTTTGTGGCAGTGCTCTCTCAGATGCCCACTAGATGACGGTGCTGTCCCACGGACTCCCTGTGTGTGCTGGGAATCGGCTCTTCCACTGCTCCCACAGTGGAGACAGCCAGGCTCTGCTGAAGGAAAAGCAAAAATCAGCATCTTTACCCTCCTTAGGTTCTTGTTTTGTTTTTATTTTCCTCTCTGAACGGAGAGGCAGTTCTCACATCAAATATTGAACAGTTCATTTCATTCATTCTGTTTAATTTGGGATATTATTCCTGCATCACTTAAGAGAAATGAGACTGAAACAGTTGTGCCATCGATGCTGAGGATGTATTTTGAGTGCCTTCACTGAGTTTCATTATTGGTGATTATACCAGGTGTCTGAACCGTGAAAACTTGTTTAGAATAATATGAAATACTCTCTGCATATACAGATGTTTAGTATATAGCTCTGTGTTTGTGGTGGCCCTCCATCATCTCATTTGATGGCTGAATATGAGCCAAGGTACCCCTTGTTCATTACTGCTTGTCAGCAACTCATTGCAACAACCATTTGGTTGTTTCATTTTGGTTTTTTTTTTTTCCTACTTGGGTACTTGTTACTGTACCTCTGGGAGCAGTATCCTAAAGGCTCTCATCACTTTGTAGCAGGATGTCCAGTGTTGTATCTTCCCTCACCAGCATCAGTGTGGTTATGGTCAGGATAATAGTCCAGAAGAAGACTCCTGTTGATCCTGAGACCTCTAAATCCCCTGGCAGTGCTGCAGGGCTCTGGATGTGTTAATTCAATTTACAGCCACGATAAGGCAGAGCAAGTGGTAAGAGGGCTGTAAAGTAATCTTTGTATAAGTGAGTCTTTGCAGAGACTGCAGAAATTTGGCAGGGTTTGCTCAAGAGACTCCGATTTTTTTAGTCATTAGTATTAATCAGGAAGAGAGTGCTGCATTTCATAGCTTGGTGTTTCCTGTCCATGCTACCCTCCCCAGCAGGCTGGATAGCATGCTGATTAACGTGGAATGATGACATGGAAGCTGGAGCAGCCTGGTCCTTTCAGGGTATCCACTGGCAGGAGTTCCCCTCAGAGCCAGCCAGATGGACTGAGTGGATATCACAGCCCAGGCTCGTAAACAAACTCAGCTCCATCTGCCTGGGAGATGGATTTCATTCCCAGTGATGTAATTCTCACACCAAGCTCCCTCCCTGTGATCCACCTTCCCCTCCTGTGTGCTCACCCTGCTCCTTTCACTGCTTGGAGGGGTTTCTTGTGCCACTGCAGAGCCTCTCCTGGAGCCTTTGTGGTGGCCCTCCATCACCTCATTTGGTGGAGGAATATGAGCCAAGGTGCCCCTTGTTCATTACTGCTTGTCAGCAACTCATTGCAACAACCATTTGGTTGTTTGGTTTTGGTTTGGGGTTTTTTTCTGCTTGGGCACTTGTTACTGTATCTCTGGCAATAATCTCCTAAAGGCTCTCATCACTTTGTAGCACAAAGTGGTGACATCCCTGGTGGTCACATCCTCACAGGGGCTGTGCAAGAGCCTTGGAACCCACCTGCCCCAAACCCACCAAAGCTCCTCAAATCAGTAAAAATACGATATTTAATGCTGCAAGATGTTGAAGTTCAAGTGAACCAAGTTAAAGGAGATTCACCCCAATATATAGGAACAGAAGGGGCAGTGGGAGTGAGCCTGGAGTTAGAGTTTGCACAGTTATCTTCCCAGCAGTATTGCCATCACTCCAAAGGGATGATTTCCATTCAGAGATGGAAAAGCCACTTTTTTTGTACAGCTGATCCTGGCTAAGTTGCCTGCATCCTTTAGGGCTTATATCTCTTATTTCATACAAGATTTTGTTTCCCTCTTTTTTTTTTTTTTTTTTT
>WBNO01024092.1:1306995-1351341 GCA_013400575.1 Peucedramus taeniatus
TTTTATATATATTTTATTTACTCCTTCCAGCATTAAATATTTACCTTTTTTTCAGCAGAGAGCACAATTTGGGCATGCTGGAACTCATGTCAAATTTCTAAATTGCCACTGGTGAAACAGCTCTGGCATTAAAACAAAATGCCTTACATCTGTTTGTGGCTATCTGTAGTCTTTTAATTATCTGGCTAACATATTGCATGGGGGAGAACTGGTCTGCCTGGGGCAAGGTTAAAGATTATGTGGTGTTCCATCTTTAAACAACAGATTCCAAAAAGGAGAACCCAAAATGCCCTGTTGTGACCTCAGCTTCTCAGCTCATATACTGGATACGTGTATTTGTTCTGATAGTGCCCTGGTCTAACTCTGCACACATCTAATGAAATGCCATATAGATTATTTAAGATTGATTTTAATTAAAGCCAGACCTCTGACAAGCAAAAGTCATGTGGATGGGGTTAGCTAGATGGAAGGCACTTGTGGGTTCAGTGCTGTGTTCTGCTCAATACCTGTTAGCTCTACTCAGCCCCCAGCTGCATCATCTTTTGAAAACAAAATGTGATAAAATTCTTGTTAAATTTGCTCCTAAGCTCATCCATATTCCTTCTGAAGTCACCAGGAGCTCTGTCCCTGCTCTCAGCATCCTGGTGCACTTTCTGGCTTCCCTGCAGCACGTGCTGGAGCAGGGCCCTTTGCTCCCCAGTGGATTCAGCAGTGTAAAGTGAGAGAGTGCAAGATCACAGGACACCCATGCAGGCTTCTCTAGCAGTGCTCCCCTGTTCTGGCAGCATTTCTACAACTCTTGGGCCTCTGTGGAGTTCCCAAGGCAGCTGCAGGAGTGGGAACAGGTCTGGGCTCTGTCTGTGCACTGAGGGAGCAGCTCCTCACTGATGCTGGAGTTCCCTCCATGGCAGTTCCTTCCCATTGTAGCAGGGAATGTGTTCTCACAGTGACCTGACAGAATCAATCACTGTGTTTGAGGGAGTAATGTATATATTTATATAACACGGGGAAAAGCATTTCAGTTCAAAGCTTGGCATAAATAATACATTAGGTTTCCTGCCTAAGCTGTGGTTTACCATCATGCTGAGACACAAATGCAAGGGGGGGGNCTATTATACAGAGCTCAGCAGGCTTCCATCTTGTTACTTATACATAAACTGAGGGTAGGTTGCCCCTCTGTTCACATTATGAGGTGATTAGCATGTTGTTTAACATCAATTATGCATGTTCCATGTTTACAGGCATGTTAAATTATGCAAGCTGTAGTCTTTAGACTTTTTATTTAATTTGTTGGGGGTGGGGGGAGAAAAACAACAGCAAAACAAACCTTTTAGTTTGGTGGCCTTCCCTCCCTTTCCTATTTACTCCCTGGCTTTTACATCTGAGCAATGTCAGTGAGAGAGATGCTCCCCCATCACTTTCTGTCATCCCCCATCTCTTGGGGACACATGGCCTGGCTGCTGGCCTGGCACAGGGGCTGTGGCAATGACAGAAGCTCTTGGAAAATGTATCTTGTAACAAAGTAAAGACACTTGGCTACAAGTTCTTTGTCTGCTTTACAGTAAACTTAAAAGAAAAATTAAATATGAGCACAGGTGGATCCAGGAATGCTCTCTTAAGAGCACTTGCTTTGAATGCCAGGCACAGGCTGGATCTTGCCCTTTGTAGGGCAGAAAAGTTCTTTGTTTTGAAGCATGGAATACTTGAACTTAAATAGGGTCTCCAGCACTTGAACCCTGTGCTGTGTTTAATGATAGCTTCAGTATTTCCAGGAGTACTTTGCTACAGGTACTCATTGCAAAGTGTCTTCCCTGACACTGTAACCTCACTCTGCTTAGATCTGGTGAAGTGGGCACCTGACCCTTCCTCCAAGTAGATGGGTGCTTTTGAGCTGTAATGTGTGTTTCCCTGATGATTAAATTACATTTGCTGATCATCCTGGTGTTTCATCCAGGGAGAGGAATGCTCACTTCCTTAAAAAACAGGCTGCAAACTCTCAGAGGAAATGGGTTTTCTTTTCAGCTCTTTGCTCCAGCTGAGAGAAGCTTTCAACTTGTGGAAAGACAAGTTTGGAAAGAGCTGGGGGTGGGGGTAAATGCAGTGTCTGAAAGAATCCATCCTCCATGGCTTCCCACAGTGAAAAAGCACAAAATACTTCCCTGCACAACTTTAAGACTTGAAATAAAAACCACAAGCTACAGCTATAGTGTGCTGTAAGAAAAGAGCAGGAGGGCCTGGAGGCATGCTGGAGGTCAGAGGTCCCTGCAACAGCAGCAGCTCAGTGAGGTGAAATTCCCAGCTGAGGACCTAAGAAGAGAAACACATCCTCTGTTATGAAAAATCACCAAAGGGCAGGAAAAGACACAAAATCTGGTGAGGTGTTTTAACCCTTGGCTTGCCTGCAAAATGAATCAGCTGGGAATGGATCCTGCTTCATGATAATGGGTGATGGCTCTGTGAAACAAGAGCTTTATGTACTCTCTTTTTAAACCCTAGCCAGAAACATGACAAGCACAGTGCTGAGGATGTGATGGGATGGTTACAGGCACAGAGCCCTGCCTATGGGACCAGTAGTTCAAGCAGGAAATACCTGGCTGCTACTGTCTTTGGCTAACCTGAGTCCCCAAAGCCATCCCAAAAATGTTAAAATAAGCTGTGGGTTTCCATCCTGTGCTTTTTGCAATAACAAAGCAGCCCTTGCAACCTGGTCTTGCTCCAGTTCCTGAGTAACTGCTCTTGCAGTTTCTGAGCTGCTGCCCACACCTGCACAGCAGGGCTGGTTTCAAACCTGACAACAGGAACACATCAATATGAGGCTCTTTGTTAGTGCTGTGGACACTTATTAATTTTTTTTTTCTTTTCAAAGAGGTGGAGAACCCATTTTATTCAGGGCCAAACCCAGTTAGGACTGACCTTTATTTAATTGTGTCAGATGCAGCTCCCCAAGGTGTTGATATCAGGCAGGAGGGTTGGGCAGTGCAGTGATTCTTCATTCAGTATTTTAATATTACAGGTTTTTGGCAAACAGATGAGAAGGAATGTGATGCTAACAACCTGCTTCACTATCAGCATAAAATCCACAATAGGAATGGGTCAGAAATTGAGTCCTAATGCTCACAAAGAGTTTGTAATCTCAAAACAGTGTGTGTAGCACCAGGGAGAGAGCTGCAGGCTGTGATTCAGGGTGTCCAATGTGATTCATTGTGGTCACAGGTATGAAACAGGGAGCAGAACCAGCAGTGAAGCAGATTCAGAATCTCATTTTCCTGACAGGCTGCATGTACATGCTGTGCAGTCAGCAAACATACACCTGTCTGGGTAATAGCTGGAGAGAGAGAGATACACACAACATGCACACACATCTCAGAAACAGATGGGGAGGCTCATAAAGCAAGTTTATGGAAAGGCAAGATTAAGCTGGAGAGGCAACAAAATGCTCCAGGAACTTAAATGAGAAATATATGTTGGCAACGGGACAGTGCTTAGAAAGAACAGAAAAATCAATTGTTGTTTAGCTGCAGCAGAGGATATGGATCATTTAGCAAGGGCTGGTAGAAAATATCCCAAGAATAGTAACAGTGCTTCCAAGGACCTCAAAGAAACCAGTTATTGCATGAGCCACAGTTCCCAGGGACATGCCCCACCTGTCCTGGTGTGCAGAGGGCAAGCCTGGGGAACCACCTTGGACAGGGACTAGAATACATCAGAGTTTATTGTACCAAATGAGAGGCAAACAGTGAGGCATCTCTCAGGACCTGGAGATCTGAGAATTTGTGTTGAATCTCCCATGTTTTGCAAAGGATTTAAAATATGAAACAGCTTTTTGAGGGAGAAAGTCGTATTTTGTGAGAGCTGTATCTTCAAGACCCACTTCTGTGACATCTGTTAGATCTAAGGCAATTACTCATAATTTTAGTGTATTGAGCAGAGTTTGGAGGTCTGCTGATACATATTTATTTTTCAAAGAAAGTGAGGGTTGAAGTGATTTTAAGTTGTGATCTATACCAGTAATTACCACCTTACCTGCATGATGTCCCTTTACATGCATTTCATAGTGGCTCTTTACCCTTTATTGTGTTTATGCTGATTTGAACCCCTTTGCCTACAGGATTGTAGGGATTTAGTAAGCTTTAGATACTGTAGGACTGTGCAGGGTCTCTTATTCAACAACACCTTAGTGCTGCTACTGTAAAAGCAAATAGGAGCAGTAATGATGCAGAATTACTCTTGTGAATTACCCACATAGAAATGTCAGGCTTGCTTGTGTCTCAGATGTGTGTGTGCAAACCAAATATTAAAGGACAAGAAATGTTAGAGACTTCCATGCTGCTCTGAGAAAAGCACATCTTGAATTTGAGCCACGCATTTGTGAATTAAAGAAAAAAACCATGAGTGTGTGCCTTTGATAAGCAGCAAGATTTCTTTATTTTGTCTGTATTCCTTGATTGTATTTGTTTGGAAGTTTTTATTGAAGAAACTGAAAAACATCAGTAATGGCCCAGCCTCTGCTTAATGCTAAATGGTTCAAATACTAAAACTGTTTTCAGTTTGCTCTCTGAGAGTGCTGTGCTGCTCTTGAGTCCTTTCAGTTCCTCACTCCTGCCTAAGCTGACAGAAGTCAGTTCTTCAGTCTCTTTTCATGCATTTGCTTTTGACCAGAGCACTGCAGGACATCACCCAAGTCACTCTGTTCAGTGACTTGTGGCTCTGTGTTCTCACTCTGTTACATTTTTTTCAAATACTGTAGATGCTGATTGTCTGTGGTTTACAGCACTGGGCTATTTACAGTAATGTTTTGCTAGCAATAGATTCTCAGATGCACCTGGAGAAGGAGCACATCCAGGCAAAGTTTTGCCTGATCTAGATTATAAATTAAAAATAAATTGTTTAATATCTTTTCTGCCCTTGGCACATGTTATACACATGAATAATTAAGAATTAGTTTAAATTCATGGTATACAAAACTCTCTAGAAGCTGTGGTGTTTTGTGACTGTTTTTCATCACAATGTGAAAGAAAATACTTTAAAAAAAAAAAAAAAGTCCCAAGCTGAAAAGAAAACCAGAATCTTACAGATACAAATGATCTCTGAGGTGCAAATGCTGTGGATTCTGGGACAAGAGGTTTTTGATCTGATATTTAAATTCATAGTGATAAGAATGTTTTAGCCTGGTTTTTAATTTAGTTGCTAGTTTGGTTTCAAAACTTAAAATTTAGGATTTATCCATGTGCAAAGATGGTTATGTAAGAATGCACATGTGTCTGTGGAGGTCACAGGAGAATGTCCATTGTGTTTCTGGAGCTGTTCACTGGAGCACCCTGACAGCTACAGCCCTAACAACACAGGGAGAGCTTGCTTTGGTTTTATTTCCAGGGTCTGCATAATGTACTCTGAGTATTTATATTTTCATGGTGCATCTCCTACTTTGCTGCCTCCTTTTCCAAGCATTTAACCTCTCTCAGATTCTTTGCCATTCAGACTTTGTTCCTGGCTGATCTACCTTTGCTCAAAGGCACCTCTGCTCTGAGAAAAACCTCCCAATAAAGTGAGAAGAGGATGACTTAGATTTAGGTATTACAGAGTGCAAAAGGTGCTTCAGAGCAATAAAAGTCTGGGGGTTTTTTTGTGGCTCTTGTGTTTTCTAATTGACATTTACCAAATGTCCTTGCACTCAGTCCAGGCTTTTAAAATCATCTTTGCCTAATCTGTAGTTTATGATTACAGGCTTGTGGACTTTTCAAGGACTTTTCAATAATTATTGGTGGAACTGGGGGGGAAAGACAAAGAAATGGGGCACAATCAGAGGGTTGAATGAAAAGTGTTGATATTGGTGTTGGGGATTTATGACTGAGAATCATGGCTCAAGGTCTTCAAGAATGAATGAAATCTGTCTTGTCTCTTCTCCCAAAGGGTATTTGAAGATGCAGCTGCAGGGATATTTAATGAGCTTTTTCAGGTGTGTGAGTGTGTGGTGATGCTTCATTCAGGACAGGATTTGTGAGAAGAGTATGGGGTCACTGTAGTACAGATCTGACAGCTGCTGGCTCCTGTTTAGCCTTACCTAATTCAGTGTAAAATGCACTTTCTCCTGCTGATCAGTTCTGTTTAACCTTTCCTGTATAGCACACATTACTTCAAATTAGGAACAGTGTAATAGACTAGTGAGAAGTTCTCTAGGCTAAGGATAAGCAAAGATCCCTTTGGGGACTCATCTCTACAATTGCATTTTGCTTTTGCTGTGAAGTACAAGTACTGCTGCTGTCTGAGACCTCATGGAAATAAGACCCAGGAAATTTTAGAGAGAGGCTGTTTCTGCTTATGGATTACAGGAAACTCTGCCTCTCTGTGTATTGTCACATTCCTGTGTCCAGTCCTTGAGCATCTCCCCTGTATGGGTTCCTTGTGCCAGTGAGGAGCAAAACCTGCATCTGAATTTTTTTAATGCACCCCAAAACACGGGTGACTTCTTTGTAAAAAGCATATAAAAATGCAAGTGGGAAAACAACAGAACTAAGCAGTAGGCTAAGTTCACAGCATTCTTGATAAAAACACAGGAGAGCTGATCTACAAATTATTTCGGGGTTTCTCCTTAAAGAGCAGAACATACCAACAGGTTTCTGGTTTAAAGCTTTCTTCCATTTTCTGTTCTTTCTCGAGGTGAGAGCATGCAGCAGTGCACTTTGCCTCCCAGTGGATTGTCCTTAGGCGAGACAAACTTTAATTATCTTATTTTTGAGCCACATCCACTGCAGCCTTGCTCCCTGCTGTAAGATGGCTCCTAGCTTAGCTCTGCACATCGATGTTTCCTTGTTGTTCTGATGTCCTGGGCATCTGCTGCTGATTCCTCAAGACAGTGTAAAAAAGAAAACCATGCCTTGCTTGCCGAGTCCCTTTTGTTCGTTTTGTTTGTGCTGCTGACACTCCTGTTCCTGAGAACTGCCTGGAATCTTGTGTGGGCACCTGAGGAGTGCTTGTGAAATGTGCCTGTGATCCTATCAGACCTGCTCAGGTTTTGTTCCACTCCAGCGGCTGAATCCTCACCCAGGGAGCTGCAAGTGTCACTGTGACACACCAGTTTGATCCTGATGTAAAACCATGTGAATGATGGCAGAATAAACCCAGTTAGCACGTTAGTGAATCTGACCTTTGTGGTTTGGTGGCCTGAGGACACAGCAGCAGCACTTGTACAGGTATCTCAGCAGTCACTGCAATTTTCCATTCCCTTTTTCTTTGGGAGAGAGGGAAGGGGAATCTGAGGCTATTTGAAAAATGAAGCCTATAGAAGAAACAAACAAACTGCCTGCTCTGGTATTAGAGTCATCAATCTTGGTCAGGCATTATTGCCAAAGGAGAACTAGGCTGGAGAAATATGCCTGTCAGTATTCAATCATTATGTCCATTAGATACTGGTTGGCATTGATACATATTAAATAAAGGAGTGTGAGTTGTAGCTGCTCCAGTTTTCTCTGTGTGGAACACCCAATGCAGTGATAACAGGCTGGAAATGCTCTCAGCAGCTCGTTTATTTATGTGTACATGGAAAAGGGGGTTGGCAGCTGGGCTGATTTTAACACTGTAAAGAAGAAATTTGGTTATGTGCCAGGAGATCTGTAGTCACAATCAACAACTTCTAAAGGATTCAGCATAGGAAGAGTGAAGGCATGGAGCTGGGGCCAGTTGAAGCATTTATAAAGTGACAGGAGAAATATTTTTATATTTATATATATATATAAAGGAGAGAAAATGTGATGATTCCTTTTGCCTTAGAAGTCCATGGAAGACTTAGAAACTCATAGGAGGAAGCTGATAGCTATTGATAAAGCTCCATAGGAATTACATCTGCAGATTTGAGCTTGAGGGAAGTGATGCCAGAGGTGGAGTGGGAGGGAAGATCAAATTGGGCTGGGTAAGAGAAGAATTAAGTTAATGGGCTCAGCTCTCTTTTGCTCAGAAGCTCCTGCAGCAATAGGAACAAGCTGTGCCAGCAGTCACTGCTGTGTGGTGATACAGAGCAGCATGGAGGGGCCAGCACAGGCAGGAGAAAGTCAAAGTCTTCAAGCTCAATTGCAGGCTCCTAGGATAGACTTGGTTTCCTACCTACAAAGCAAATTTTATAACATGGTGACTGCTCCAGAGGAATGTCTTTCTGGCATCTGCGATGTAGCTGTTTTAGAAAAAGGCACACAGGCACAGGAGCCTGTACCCACAGAATTGCCTCCCTTGCAGGGAACATAGCTCACACTGGTGATAGATGTAGCAAAGGTGACCTGTTTCCTTCTCAGCATGTTTCAAGGCTTTAAAAGTGCAGTATTACCTTTCAAAAGCCTTCCATGGCTTCCTTGATGCTGCAGCTCTGGGTGATAGGAATCCTTGGCTAGAGAACGGCAAAGGTTCCCCTCCACAGAGCAGACTGAAAACACTGTAGTTAAAAAGCAGAATTTTCCTTTTGAAATATGGAAGAACATTTCTGAAGCCCTGATGGTGCTGAACAAATACCTCATTCCTGCAGAGCCAGGTGGGAGCTGTGCTTTGAAGCCTTGTGCTTCTGTCTCTCTTGCAGACTGCAGGTCTCTCATCATGTTGTGTCTTAGCCCAGCCAAGGGCTGAAGAAATCAAAGCAGGGATGGGATCCTGCCCAGCAACCCCAGGCAGAGCCAGGCAGTGCATGCCTTAAAGTGAGGTATTTTAGTGACAGCAGCAATGCCCCTGGCTCTCAGCATGACAAAATGGGGGACCAGGAGGCAGCTGCCTCATTGCCTGCCTGTCTCTTTCACTGTGTGGAGCTCTTCAGGGCTCAGGATCCCAATTTGATACCATCAGATTCTCCATCCAGATTACTGAAACTGACAGTGCAGTGGATGTCAGCTGTGCCAATGAATTTACTGAGCATCAGCTCTGCTAACCACACTTTGCTACTCTGAACTTCAATTTTCCTCTCTAGCCCAGCAACATTTGTGCTTCTTCCATGCTCATTTTGTTGCTGGACCTTGGTGAAGCTCTTCCTTCATTTGTCTTCATATCTTATGAAACATTACATTTTGTTTGTCAGGACCAAAAATATACATATCTCAGGTAATAGAATTGTTTTCCAATGACACTGTGGACCGTCTGCTGCTCCCACTGGTTCCTCCATTACTTGTGGATCCTGTGTAAAATTAATGTACCTCTTCACCTCACACCATTTTCTAACATAAAACCCCCTTCTGTTTCACAAAGCACAATTTCCCCTCTTTAACAGGGTTTATATTTTAGCTTTTATTTTTCTTCTTCATTCTACTTTTCATTCCACAGGGCTGAAGCTTTACAAAACGTACAGAATTGGTTTGCTTTGATGAAGGAGAAGTTTAGAAATGCCTCTGAAGACTGAGCTGTGGACAATTTCATTCCACACAGGTGTGCTTTGGTTGTGCTGCCTGACAGCTGGGTGGCAGAGAACCCTAACCCCAAACTAGATGTTAGACCTTATTTCCCTCCTGTATGTCTGTCAAGTAAGTGCCAGATGTGCTAACTTTTATTTTTCATGGTCCTCATGTGTATTAGCAGCAGTAGAGCCATGTATGCTACAAACCTGACTGGGTGGGGCCCAGGAAGCTGTTATTCTGTTCTTATTTTTGCTCCTGTAGACTCCCATAAAACCAGATATAAAGTGATTTTTGATCTCTGTAAAACATCTTGACGTATCCAGATGGAAATTTCTCCAGTGCACCCTGCTGCTGTCTCCCTTGTTTTTCCTAGTTTTAGAAAGTCTTTGTCTAAATCCCCTTATCTGAAATACATGAGAATAGGCAGTGGATTTTGATACATTCCAGTGTTGGGTCGACCCTTGTCTGGTTGCCAGGGCTGTTCTCTCACTCCCCCTCAGCAGGATGGTGGTAGGGAGAAAATAAGATAGAAAATCTTGTCATAGAGACAAATGATAGTTACCATCATGGGCAAAACAGAGTCGACTCGAAGAAAAGTAATTTAAATTTATTGCTAATTGCCATAGGTTTGGATAGTGGTAAACAAATAAATTAAAACAATACATGCAGGGAGTGAGGCACTCTGTTCTCATAGCTCTGCCTGTCCATCCTCCTCACAGCCTGGATCAGGCTCCCTAACAGCAATCAAGGAGTCTTTGGATACGAAGACATGACTTTTATCTGCACTCAGCACCAGGCACTGCCTGAGTGACAGCTGGAAAGAAGCTGAGTCCGAGTGCATCAACTACCCAGGCCCTTGGGAACCCATTTCATATCTACTTCCAGCTCCATTTCAGAACGTACAGCTCAAATTTCTGGTGTTGTCCTCGGGATGGGAGGGAGGGAGTCAGTCCAGTCTAATTTGAGGCAGCCCTGGCTGATGTGTCAGGCTCCCTCCCTGTTGTTATTCTCCAGCTGTCAGACGCGGCCGGCCCTGAGCCGAGCATGGGAACGACACCGCGGCTGTCAGGAGCACTCAGCGTCCTGTGGAGCTTCCCTGAATGGCTTCAGCTGTGTTCTACCTGAGCTAAATCCTCTTCTGCCCACGGTGGGGATTGTAATCCATCAAATTTGAGTGACTCGCCTTGTCAGGGAGGTGAACGGTCTTCACTGAGTGAAAAAAATTCAGGTAAACGCTGGGTTTGCACATGGGCTGTGGTCTGTCTTGTGAGCAGAGGCGCCCAAATTGTTGAGTTGAAATTCTTACCACAAAATGAGTGAGAAGGGGTATTTACAACACACACAGGGCGTGTTGGCTGTTGTGCCCTCAGAGTTAGTACGACACCAATTTCTTCCTATGCAAACTGAGGATGGACTGAGTATTGACCAGCAAAGAGGTTCTGGTGATCTCTCCAATATTGGGAAATATTTTTGTGCCAAGATGCTGCTGGATGAGCATGATTCCAGAGGACTGGCTTGGTTAGATGGAAAAATGTTCCTCTTAGAGTTTCAGTAGTTGTGAAAACCAGCACATGGAGCTGAAGTGACCAAACCCATCTGGTATGGTTCATTAGCTTCTCCAAATTTTAATGATTTTCAGTGAATCAGGCTGACTTGGCTAAAAAGATTCAGGCCAAGTAGTAATTTCAAAGTTGTGATCTATAGGACAATCTGCCGAGGGCACAGGCTCTAGGAGGTTTTCCCTGAAATAAATGAATGCATCCATCTTTGGTGAGTGGCAGCTGAAGGCAGCCTGGTACATGGTCTCCTCCTTCCCTTTTTTTGAAGTACCAGCACGTTTTGACTCATGGGAAATCTGAGTCAGGTTTTGACTCATGGGTTTATTCTGGTAAATTTTACATCCCCCTGGTTTCTGGACTGGAGCAGCTGTGCAGGGGAGAGCTGCAGCTCTGCATCCAGGTTTTTCCTGGAGTTACTGTCCCAGGGGATGCAGAGCTGTGGTCCTGCAGGTGCACCAAGCATGGCTGTCAGTCTTAAAGGATTACTCTGCTATTTGGCAACCTCTTTGCAGACTTTGTGTACTTCAGAAGCAGAGAATTGTGAGAGAGATTTATAGTTAATTAAGAACTTCATAATCAAATCTTACCTTTTATTATAACTCAGGCTAATGAGCTCTGCTCAGTGATTCACGTACAGAGGCCAGGCCTTTGACAGAGGGTCCCAGCTCTGACTGAAAGATGGAGCTGAATTCACCACATCCCTCTCAATTATGCTCATGAATAATTTGCTTACGATATTCAAGGATGCTTACAGTGTGTAAGAAATTCCTCTTTGTGTCTGGTTTCCCTGAAGAATATTCCCCATTTCCTGAAAGCACAGCAGCTTGTGCTGGATGTGCACTGCCTCTCTCCTTGTCATTTGTTAGAGCCCTGCTGAAACATTTCCGGTGGTGAGGCAGAAGCAGAAATGTGCTGTAAAAGTGCCAATCTTGAATTGCATCTGCTGAAATGGACATTTTAGTGAACTGCCCAAAGTCTGGAAATTATTCATGCTGCCTATTTGGGAAATGCTTTCAAATAATGAATAAATTTGCAGGAATCAGGGTTTGCTCATGAAAGATAAATGATGGTAGAGAAGATCTTTTCTTTCATCCCCTCCCCATTTAAGTTTCAGCATTAAGTCTCTGGTTTGTACATCTTCTTTTGAAGTTACTGCATCAATGCTGATTCATTCAAAAGGAGAATTAGGATGGGAATAATTTCAGGGAGTATATTATATTTAAGGGCATGGAAAGGAAGAGGAGGCAAACCCACCTATTATCTCAAGGAAAATATTACTTAATTTCTGATTTGCAGTTTTTACTTTTGTTTTATTTTACCACTGCATTTTCTTTGTAGGGGTTAATTAAGACTGTGCTTTTACTGAAAGTTATTTCCTTCTCATAATTAGAATGTGATGTTCATTTTGTTACACTGTTTTATTCTGGTCAGTATTCATTTCAGTGCTTAATCATTTCTCCTCCTGTCTGCTTATAATTTTGTCACTTGCAAGAAACATTGCCCTGGCATTGGTGTTGGTCTTTTTGTTCCTCCAGTGTACAATGCAATCACCTTTGCTCTGGGTTACACTGGGTCTGTTTATGGAGAAATCTGATTTTTAGGATAACAAGTACTCAACCCTTGAACCAGAGATGATCTCCTTAACCTGACATCTGTGGGAATTGTGGATACATGGAGCTGTGTGTCTTATGAAACTCTTGATGTCTTCATGGTTTAGGATAGGCTGGGGTCAAACACTATTTAGTGAGAGCTGCCTGGTAAAGTATTTCCAGAGAAATCTGAACCAGTAGGGCCTAATGGCCCCTGGAGAGAAGGGAAACCCTAAATAAATTGTGGGATGGCTGGAACTGTGGCTGAGAGTTGAGCTGTGGTGGATTTGGGAATCCAGCAGAAAAATCTAAAGCCTGAAGCCTCAGCTGAAGGTGCCCTGGTGGAGTCAGGGCCAAGACAGGGGCTCAGTGTCCAGGGGACAGTGTTGGCTGAATCTGAAGGTTAATGAAGCTGATTCTGGGGCTGAATCCTCTGTGTGTGTGTGAAACCTGTGCTGCTTGTGACTGTAAAGGGCCTTGTTGATCAAACTGTGGGATTTCTGACTCAGAGATTGCAGTGCTGCTTGGCACAGTGTGTTCTGTTGTCCATAATGATAGGCTGGACTGCCATGCATTTCCAGCTATTTTTTTACCTGAACCATGCTTGAAAGGATTGGTGTAGCTTGGCTTGGCTGATAACTGTGGAGCAGAAAGAAAATGGTTTCTTAAAAACAGCTGAGCCTACACTAGGGAGCTCATTATTTCCACTGTACTGAAAGACACTCCATCCACCAAGACAGGCTCCATCAAAGAAATCATCAATGAGTCTGCCATCATCTCTCAGAATACCTTGTCCTCTTCTCCATAATTAAAGCTCAGGAAGGCCTGTGCATTCCCCCCTGGCAATGTGTTCCCTCCTGCTTGGTTTGTGCAGCTTTGCTGAACAAGGGCCAAATGCTGCGAGGGAATTCTCAATGAGGGGTCCTGAGACTGGTACATGAGGGGATTATAATTCCTCAGGAAAGGTAAAAGTGTCTTTGGGTTGATACAGGGGAGCTGCAAATACATCATTTCCATTCTTGCATCATAAACCACTCATTTCCATTTTACACTGTATTGCAGAGGGTAGACTTAAATGGATATAACTCAGCATTCCATGTGTTTCTGCACTGTTTGAAGCCACACAGTCAAGTCACTTGTTTGATTTCCTTGGCTTTACCAGTCACCAAGGGATACAGCATTCTGTGAAACCAGATGGAGTGTGTGTGAACTGCTGGACTAACCTCCTAAGCAGATTTAATGGATGACAAATATTGAGCAGAAGTGAAAAAGGCTGCTCCATTGTGCTAGACAAAACCCAAACAGATCTGGAACTCCACTGTGATCTCCCAGCTTCTGCTGTCTTCCTATGCAATTTAGCTTCTAACATCCTAGAGAGGAAATTCTCTGCAGTACAAACTAGAGGGTGCCCATTAAAATACTCACCATGGCATGGAGCAATTCTGCAGCACTTACTTCTCTAGCAATCAGAAAATCAGTGCTAAAAGAAATATCTCTCCCTGTACTCCCCCACCCTTTTTTTAAAATTCTAAGTAGGATTCATTGGTTTGATCTCTTTTATAAGCACATAGTAAAGCTAATGAAGATAGAAACCAAGTTTCTCTTGACACAGCTGGCTGGGTTGACTATGATTTATTTGCAGTATAGCAACAGTCCATTTTCTTTGCATACTGTTATTGCTGCAAAGTTCTCACAATTAAACTTTGAAAATGAGGAGTACATATTAAAATGACAAGTATCTGCAGAAAGGACTGATTGGGTGTGTATTGAGAATAAGCTCAAAGCATCAGTAGGCTCTTGTCCTACTAAGTTTGCTAAGGCACAAATGAAGAAGGGAAACAATGGGCTGAAAAGAAAGAAATGTACCATTTGTGTTCTAGAAACAAGAAGTTCACAGAAGTAATCTCTAAGTACAATGGAACTGTAAGGTGACACTGCCAAAAGTAAATTCTGTTGTCCAAAGTGACAAAATTGCCACTGCTAAGGGATGCAGTAATGCCAGTGGTGAAATTTACCTTATGTTGATTAATTATTCTCTCCAAATGCCATCTCAATTCAATTAACCATCCTTTTTCTTTCTCAGCATCCCTTTCTGTCCTCATATGCACTCACATGCAGCAATATGTACATTTCTAGTCCCACATCACTGCTGCAAGAGTTGTTCTCTGTGCTAACTGCACAGCTCCCTTTTCTGACACTCCAGAGTGGCAAGAACTTGATATGAAAGGAGAGCATATGGTTTTTCCACTGAAATGTTCCCCAGAGAGTCTTTTCCAAAATGGGACTCCACCATCCGGCTCTCATTTCTCAGCTACCCGTGGAGCTGCACTTCTCTTCTGGAAGCTGCAGTTTTCCACCAGGAGAGCACTCCCTGTTTTCATGCTGGGAGAATGGCCCAGATGTCTGTCCCAGAGCTGGCACAGAGCAGATCTGGCTCTTGATGAAACTGGTCCCAAGGGCAGACGGTGCCAGATTGCTGCCAGGGAATCTACAAGAGCCTGCTGGCAGAGCAGGCAGTGTCTGGCCAGGTCTGCTTTGCAGAGAGGCTCTTCCTGGGGGCATCTGTTTGGTGAGGAAGGAAATGCCAGGGACATCATTGCATTGGGAGCCTTGGGAGAAAAGTGTTCACATCTGTTTGGGAAATGGGCTTCCAAATGGCTCCTTTCTTCAAATGGCACTCTGTGCTGTGTGCTCTGTGGGCTCTCTGCAGAGCACTGATTACCCCAGGCATGTGTGAACCCCAGGCTAATGAGATTTGATCCCAGAAACACAGGGCAGGTGTGTCTGGCTGTGATAGCAAATGACAGAGTTGGACAGAAAGAGCTAACTGTAATTTTTAATTTTTTTTCTCTCCCCTTCATGCCTCTGAGATTATTCTCCATATCCTCAGAGGGTATGGAGCTCAAAATGAGACCTTTGTCTCCCAAAGCTCCCTTTTTAGATGTGAATGGAAAAAAAAAACCACACTTTTTTTGTAGCATAGAAGAGGAAAATGTTATTTTTCTTTGCAGATAGGCCAGGCTGCCATGCTTACACCTTCCCCTCACTGAGTTATCACAGACAGTGGCATCTGAGGTGTGAATAATGCTGTGCTCCTGCCAAAAGGCATACAACACATTGGCCATAGATCTCACAAATGCCAGGGTATATAAAGAAGGTAATCGTTGATAGTTCAAATCCAAAAAACAAAGGGGCTGAAGAGTAAAATTTGGCTTCGTTGATGTTCAGCTTGAACTTTTATAGACTTCTGAGAAATGGGTGTTCTTGAAAAGCAAATTGCAATTACAGTTTAGCACTGATTTATCTGAGAGCAGCTTAATGAGGAGGTTTCACTGCTTGCTCTGTGGGCTGGTACTGAAATGCAGCATTAAATCTCCCAGGCACTGTTAGCACCCCATGCTGAGCCAGGCCTCTCTTACCCAGGAGAAACTGCAGGCAGAAAGCTTGAGGAGATTCTGAAGCAATTTTACAACAGTACTCAGCAGACACTGGGTACTCCTGGTGCTTTTCCACCCAGTTAAACTTGATCAAATATTTCTATTTTTTTCCCCCAAGTTTATACACTAATGAGTGTAGCCTGACACTCAAGGTCTGCGAAGGGCCACTGGAAAATTCTTGGGCAATTCTTACTGCTCTTCTTTAATGTGAAGTTGCTGTGCTCACCCAAACCCTTCTTAATATGTATTTCTGATCCAGAGAATTCTGCCCAGAGAAGCCTCCTGAAAGTCTCAGTCCTTTAGTGAAAAGAAACTCTCAGGAAAGACACACAGCCTTTGTTTTATTTTAGGCTAAATGAAATGTAGAAATCTCATGGAATGTAATGGGTTCAGTTATTCTGGGAGGAATCCCTAATGTTGTATTTCATGTCCTTGTGTTCTTCCAGGCCATGCACTCCACCAAAGGAAGCTGCTGAAAATGCAGCTGGAACTGCTCATTGCTTGGTGGAAGAAACAGTATGTTTTTTAAAAGTTTGGGTGAAACAAACAAACCAAAAAAATTCAAATCAAAATATTCCTGCAGGTGTTGTATTTTCAGGGTTAATTCTCCTACTGGCCTCAGCAGCCTGCTCACTCTGGCTTGCTGAGCTGATGAGCAGGAGGAGGGTGGGCTTGAAAGCAGCTCCTACAACTGAGGGACTGTCTTTTCTCTGAGTGCACCTTGGAAACAAGGATGAAAGGGGAAAAAATCTTTTAATGACTTGACATAATTACTGTATTTTCTTCATTTGTAAAATCATCAGATAATAATAAACAATAGCTTAGCAACATGGGTTGCTGTTACTGCAGATGTTTTTCATGGAGTTTCTATCTGCTCTGAACCTTTCTGGCAGAAGCTCTGATCCAGATTTGAATTCCAAGGTTGGTTAAAATTTACCATTGCGTGTCTACTTCCAGGTTTTACAAGTTATGAATTAGATGGGGAATTAGGAGCTGAACTTAAGTGCTTTGGTAATTCAGAAGAGTCAAAGTAATTCAGAGATTAGCATCAGACTCGTTTCTCGAGGTTAGAGGCATTTCTAATCTAGAGACACTGCTGCTTCTCCTACTGTGAGGACTAACAGGCAGAATGTGATGACAGCTGGCAGCATGTCACTGCAGAGTGCTTCTCCTGGGTTAATGAAGATGAGGAGGGAAAAGCTCTGTCTCCTTCATATTCTCTTAACTTGGTAGGTTGTGGATATCTGACAAAGTCTTTCAGAAGTTTCTGTGAACTTCTTTCTTTGTCTCCCATTAATTGTGACACTGCAGTAGCTCCTCCAGGAGACTCCCGGGGCTTTGCTCAGGGCAGTTATTTTAGGGATGAATAAACCTTTAGACCACTCTACAGGTGACATCCAGGATGTAAAGATGCTGATCTTTGCTGTATTTAGATTGATCTCTCTCGTGAATTTGCAGTAGTATTGTGCTGACAAGAAATAGATGAGGAGGCTGATAGACACACTCACAGAATGAAATGCTTGACCCCATCTCTCTAGGTCAAGAAAGAAGTGAATTGGTAAAATTGTTGAAAGGAACTTGTTCTGTCCCAGCCTGCAAGGTACTTTCACTGTGCAATAGTGCTGAAAGTCCTTTGAGTGAAATATTTATTGAAATGGGCATCAGATTTTTTACTGTTCTGTTAGTAGGGCAAGAAGCAGCTGCAGTCTGTGCAGGGTGAGTAAATGAGGAAGCAGAATGGATCCCCTACAGATCAGCTGCTCCCATTTTGCCCTTGCTGCAGGACTGATACTTTAGGGTCTACTCAGGCTGCAAGCAGGTGTCTGTCTGTCCTCACAGAGAGAAAATAGGGCTGCCATGAGAATTTTTCTGTTCTTTCTAATCTCTTTCTGCTTGCCAGAATAGAGGTTTTTACCTTTAGCAGTTTGTTCTTATTACAGAAAACATATTGAAAATTAGAAAAGGTGCAGGAGAAAATAACTAGTAGGGTAAAAGGTCTTGATGGTTTAGAGCCATGTGGAGAGGTTAAGACAATTAGGCTTGAATTCATTAGAAGAAAGGAAATTAAGAGAGGACATGATTCAAATGTAAAATTTTAGGGAAGGTGGATGGAGCTGGAGCTGTGTGGGAGCAAGTTAGAAATAGCATATGAGCTGAAACTAAGAAACAGAGATGGAAGAAGATAGAAAAACTACTTTGAAAAAGAGGATTTTTCAAAGGAAGTACTAGCAATCATTTTTAGACAAGGGAAGAATGAACTGGAAAACCTGAGAAAGTGGATAGCCAAGGGGGAAGCATTGGTAGGATGCCTCTTAGAGCCTCAACACCAGGCTGATCTCATGTGTGTCAGTTTTAAGTGGAAGCCAGTGCTCAATATGGAAGTTATAATCCATACCAGATTTACCTCCATCAGCAGGGGAAGTGCTGGGTTAATGACAGTTGGCAAAAATTGGCACCACCCTGATTAAAACAGGCCAAAATCCTCTGTAATAATGGTGACTTCTTCCTTCTAGAGTCTGAGCCTGTCCTTGTGGTCTTAAAAGCTCTGTGGCTGCTGGGTTTAGGGACTGTGAGTCCTTTTGGACTGTTTCTCATGGAAATGCACAGACATGCCCATGTCTGGCTGTGGGGCCAGTTCCCTGCCCTCCTGTGCTGTGTTTTTCTGTGGGTAGCAGTGATCCCAGCAGTTGTGCTCGCAGTGGTTTTGGGTTTCTTCCATATGTGCTCAGCAAACCTTTCTCGTTAATCAAAATGAAATCGCTGCCTTTCGCAGATGCTACCCAGCTCTCCAGGAGAAAGTGCCAGAAAATAAATGAACCTTTTTCTCACCTGTACACAAGTAATTTTAGAACCCCCAGGTGATCTTGCAGCTCGTGAGATTTAAATTGCAGCCAGGCCTAAAAAACAAGCACTCAGTTTTTTGTGTGTCACATTGAATTTTGCCCTGGTTGTAGTGGAGTTCAAAGAAGTGTATTTCCAGGAGCTGGAATTTCCTGATGCCAGGAGCTGGCACTGGGAAGAAGGTGGGGACACAGCTGCTGAGCATGTGCTGCCTGCAGATGCAGGAAGGAAGGAAAATGTAAAGCCTGGAAGGATGCTCCAGACTATCATTTGCAGAAACACTTCAGAGGGAGCCTACAAAGAATTGAGTTTGTCAGATTTCCCATCCTCTCTGCTATTTGGAACAGGGGTTGGGAACTCAGCTCCCTGGGGACCAGCACTATTTACACAGCTGACAACTTTCATTTGGAAGCTGCAAATGGACAGTTAACTCCACAAACAATACATCCCAGGAAGGTGAAAGGGCTGCTGTAAAGACACATTAATTATCAGGCTTTCTCCTTGCCAAAGTCACATTCTCCTGGTGTGTGCTAATGACCTGGGGAATGGTAGAGCAACAGGGGAGAGCTCACTGTGGGCAGTTCTACAATCCATGTTGGGGAATGGGGCAGTGTGACCTGATCTTTAAAAGTCAACCTCTCATTCCTGTCCCCTTCATAACCTCCCCAGGCCCTGCTGCGATTCCACCAGTTGCTCCAGAAAGCAAGCACAGGAAATATCTTCCTTCAGCACAGTTTGTTCTGCAGAGCTGCCATGAATCCAGCCTGTGGGATTATGGAAGTTCACTAGGAGGGAATCCTCAGGTGCATCCAATGCTTGCCTGTGCTGATTCCCTTGCACGTGAGTCACTCCTGGATTCAAGAGTGGCCCCTTGAGGACAATGACAATCTGTGTGAATGGAAGTGGCCCTGGCACAAATCTCAGCATCCCATGCAGTGTCTGAATGCTGTAGATCAGGTACCTGTGCTACTGTACCTAGCAGATGCCTTTGTACACCCTGTTGTTCCTGCTGGTTTCCATCTGGATCAAAAGCTCTGAGGAGATTCCCCAAAAAGCAAATACAAAACCCATCCATTAAACACCCCTCTAGTCACATTTGCTCTCACACTTTGTGCTTGCTCCAAGATGGAGAGGTTCAAATCCTGTTGGCTCAGGGCTTCTTTCTGACAGCCTTATCAAGCCATTAAATGTAATTCTGGATTGCTACTGGTTCTCAGCTGAATGTTAAAGAGAGGAATTTGGAAAAAGGCTGGGAATCGTGGTGCTATCCTGTATTCCCACAGGATCCTACCCTGGCTTCCTGCAGTGCTGGATTGTTCTCCTGAGAAGGGCTCCATTCCCTCGCTGGGAGGGAGCTGTTCACACATGGAATTGCCCACGTGTGTGAGCCTGGGGCAAGAGCTGCATCCTCTTCCTAGCCCCTGCTGCATCCTCTTCTTAGCCCCTGTACAAGCTGGATAAATAAATAAGCCTGCAGCCTCTCATAATAAAATACTGCTCCAGCTCTTGTGCTGAGTTATAACTTTGGGAGTCAGAGTAGCCTCTGTGTGTTCTGTGTGAGACCTGTGCAGCTGAGGCTGGTGACAAAGAGCTGTATTTTACATAGGTGAAGCTCCTACTGTAAATTGTACCACATTAACTGCTGAGCTCTTTGCTTCTAGGGTCTGTTTAACATTTGGCAGCATTGGAAGGAATAGCAGCTCAAGATGGGAGTGGGAACACTGTACTCTCAGGTCAGCTAAAAGATCTGTGCTGCTTTTTCCACTGCCTCAATTCTTAACCCCAGCACAGTTGCAACTACAACCTCGAGTCTATCTGAGTAAGATGATGTGATCAAACACCTTTAGTTAATTAGTGGCAGTGCCTTTACCATCCTCTGAATGTTGCATTTTATGGGACACCAATCAGGCTGTAATTTTATACGATCCTGGACTGCTTTTATTCTGCTAATTTCATGCCCATTATTGTCCATATTCTTTATATCTAATGAAATGCTCACTTAGTAAAATTGATGAGCTTTTCTAGTCAGTTCTGCAAATCTGAGTGACTCCAGTTAAACCTAGGATTCCTGGCAGTACTGAGTCTGTTTTTATTGTCTGTTTCCATCTGGGAATGCATTTCAAGCTTACCAGTGTTGGATAAAGGGGACTGTAACAGATGCTCAGCATCCTTTGGCTGTCAGTGTAACCCTGGTCACATCACTTAACCTGTCCATGCCCCACTAACAAATGCCTCATCTCTCACCATGCTGCATTTGTGTGTTGTGCTTTTGGAGGCAGAGCCTGTGTGTGGTGCAATTGGATTCCATCCCCGTGGCACTGTACAGGTGCCTCTTGTCACAAATATCATCACTAAACCCTGCTGGGGTGGCAGGAGAGTTACACCTGCCTGTGTGCACACAGCCCCCTCTCAGAGAGGGGGAAGTGCTGTCCCCTGTCCCTCGTTGGAACTGCTCCATTGTTCCTGTCCCTGTTCATTTCATTCCCAGACTTAACTGGGAGCTGTTAACTGCCCTGCAGGTGTGCTGGGTTTTCACTGGAGTGGGGGCACTGCTTGGCTCAGCACAGCTGAGCACTAATGACCAGCAGGGCTCGTTTCCTCTGGCAGGGTGTCAGAAATGCACTTTCCCAGCAGACCTGTGTGGTCACAGTGCCCTGGCTGACATCCCTGGGTTGTACAGGACTCATCCTGCTAGGAGCTGTCTCACTGGGGTGGCAGGGAACTGCTGGAGTCCTCTCCAGGAATGCAAATGCAGCACACAGCTGTGTTTCCACCACATCAGAAAAGATCATCCCATGCTAGCAAAAGCTTTCACAGGCCAGCAGGCAGGAAAAACGTTCACATCTTCTCAGGCAGAAAGCCATCAGTCGTGTGCTGGTGCTAATTAGCAAAATTCTGATTAAGTCATTGGAGCAGTGCCAGCTTGTACCAGATGAGGAGCTGGTCCATGTGGAGTTGGTGGATTTGGCACAATACAGCGTGGGCTGAGAGCACCCTGGGGATGTGGTGTGCTGAAAGCAGAGCTCAGAGCACCAGCCATGCAGTCCCAGTACCAATTTAGTCTGGCTTTCTTTACTGGTACTTTATTTATTTGCTTATTTTGTTTCTCTATCTACCTACCTCAATTTAAAATGGGAAATCTATCTATGTGTACACAATAAATGCACTGCCCTACCTTCCAGGTGTACACTGAGGGTTGTTGAAGCCTGCAAGAGCCAGCAGTGTGGGGTTCAGCTGCACACAGACATGCTGGCTGCCTTGGGGGTCCCCTCAGGGAGGAGGAGTATGGGCACTGTGCTCCAGTCCTAAAGGACCTGGTTAGGAAACAGGTTTGCTCCTCCTTCAGCTCACCAAACTGGTGATTTATAGGAAATCCTTTTGATTTACAGGCAAATCAATCAAATACAGGCAAAACATGGTCATTAAGTTCCTGGGGAAATTTGCAAGTCTTTTCAGCTCTGATCATAAGTGTATGTTCTTAACATAGAATCTTAACATTTCCAGCTATCCATCACAGTTTTCTGGTTACCCCATACCCACACAGACATATTATTCTGCTTCAGTGTCTGGAAATGTTTCCAGATTTAATGAGTGAATCATCATCTGTAGAAAGGCATGAGTTTATAGTGTCTGAAGTTTCTTGCATAAAACTTATATAGATATATATCCATTTTTCCTTCTTGATCATTACTGATACAAACATGAAGCTTAGGGGGAAAAGTTCATGAGGTGTTATTTTTTTGTCCTTGCAAGTTCATTACAGAGATGTGCAGTGATATTAATTAAACAAAAGTAATCATTATGATACTCTTAAAGCACAAAAGTTTGACCTATTTCTCTTCTTTCTCCTTTAGCTAAAGCCCACACAATTATACCCTTGATAATCATTCAGTAAAAACACTCAGCACATTACAAATTTGAGCTTATTAAAAAAATGGAGACTAGTGTGTGGCCCTCTGTTGTTCTCTCTAGTGGAGAAACCTGTCTTCAAAGAAGATGTGGACAAGCATAGGGATCTAATAATTTTTCTGCTGTTGATAGAAAACTTTCCTTCTCATGCACTGCTTAGTGTCAAAATACTGCTCTTATTAGGTACATGCCTACCAGGATCTCTGATTTAAATGTCAGGTTAAACTGAGTTGGGGCATAATATTCTTCAAGCTGTGGACTGAAAAGCCTCTTGACCAGCCAAAGTGTCAGTGACCACATTTGCCTTTTCCAAATAACCTGAGTATGTTCCCTCTTTCTGGGGTGAGATGCACAAGCAATGAGACTTCCCCTGCTTGAGCAGCCAGTCTGTGAAGCTTGATGAACTCTGGTCATTATGAGATCCTCAGTGTCCTGCTGGCTGGCTCTGCAGGGTACAGCTGCCTAATCTGCATGCACAGGATTCCCTTTCCTTGCCATTTAGATGGTCAGGCCTCTGGGGTGGAATGCAGAAGCTCTGTAGTAGTGCTGAGTATTACTTGGCTGCAAAAAAAAGAAGAAAACCAGAAACTGAGTGCATTGAAAAGATGGAGTGTCAGAAGAGAACAAATGCCTGATCATGTGGCATGATGGAAGAGCTGTGATAGTTTGTCACCACAGCTCTGGAGATTGCTCTGGTTTTCCTTCTCAAGAAAATGAGCATTTCAAATGCTTCATTTGCAATTTTGTGCAATTTCTATCAAAGACAAGAGGCATCCTTCAGTGTTGTATTGTCATGCTGGAAGAATGTTGGTGGCTTTGAGTCTGCCATAGACTGAAATTATGTTTGGGGTCTTTTTTCCCCTGCCTTTTGTGACGAATCCCAACCAATTATTTGGCACAGTGAAGGTTCAGCAGGTGTGTAAATGCTCCTGAGTGTTCATGAGCAGTTCAAGAGACTCTGCTGCAGTGAGAGGGGGATGGGAATAATAAGATTTGCACAACTGTTGTAAACATTTTTTAATGTACTCATTGGCATCACAGCTCTGGAATAAGAAATCTGAGCTTGGAAGCAAATTTATCCAGGGCTTTGGGAATATCAGCTCAGGGTTCTAAGGCTAAAGGCATGACTGGCCAGAGAGATGTAATGGAAAGTGCTCTGGGAATGGATTCAGTAGCTGAAGAGCCCTTGGATGCAATGAAGCTAAAGGTGTAGAGAGACAAATCAGTGACCTTTTAGGGAATTGCCTTTCCAAATCATCTGTGAAATCATCAAAATGACAGTTCCCATCTTAAAGTCAGCTGGTGCTTGAGCATTATGGAAAGCTTGAGATGGAGATTCCTATTTTGGCTTGTTCAGGTGGGAGGATGGCTCACTGCAGCCTCTGGTGTCTGTCACAGTCAAGGACAGGTCTATGTGAATGAAATCCAAGGCCTGGGTTTTTTAGGTAGGCACTTCAATAGAGCAGAGTTCCACTGTAGCCCCTGGTATCCCCTCACTGCTTGTGTTTATGAATGGTTCTCTTTGTCAGCCAGCACGTGTTTGCTCAAAAATGGGTTGTTCAACTTGTGAGCCTCAGAGCTGCCTCTGTCCTCCATGGTGTGTGGTGTAGGGAGGTCTGAGCAGTTAGGGGACAGGAGGAGATGGAGCTTGCAGGTGTAAGTGTGCAGCCTCACAAGGAACACACATGGCTGGCACATCTGCAGCCAAAGGACCATCCCTCACTTCCATGTCTTGGGAATTAACCACGTTCATTTAGGTTTTGCTGCACTGGTTTGATAATACCACTGAATTTCTACGTTGGTGGTATTTTTTTCCCCTCTTTCTCCTCTGGCAATTACACAAAACTATTTTCCTCAATCCTCTATTTTTTTTCAAACAATGAGTTGGAGTTCTGCTCTATGGAGCTCTATTTCTCTTTTCTGTGCTGTTCTCTGTGATGAGTGTGGTGGGAGCATTTGTCTCCCCCAGCTGCCTTCACTGTGGCCAGCTGCAGAACAATTGGTGAGACACCATCTGGCTGTCCCTAATTTCCACCAGCTGTAGGTGTAATCAGCAGGATGATTGCAAAGCCCCTCTTCCTTCCATACAAAAACCCTGGAATGCAAATGCAGTGATGCATGGATGTGTAATGGGAGGTGGAAAACATGCCTTGGTTTTCAGAGGGGTACAAGACCTGCATTATGTTCTTTTTGTACCAGTGTAAAAGCATCTGGGTCGGGGTGTACCTGGTGAGGGAACTGCTGGTGTTCAGCTGCTGCAGCTTCTCTGGGGCTGGCTTTTCTCAGTGCAGGTGACTTGGGGCATGGGCACAAGGAGATTTGTGCCTCCTCCTGCTCACAGAGAGGAGTCCCTTTCTACAAATTGTTGCCTGTTCAGATGTTTAGATTTTAATCTCTTAAATCAGTGAAAGTTTTCCAAGTGTCAAAGCAGCCAGTCAGGACTTGCCATGTTGTTCCACGTGGAAGGCAGCAAGACAATAGTTAACTTCTGTTTGTTTTGGCTCAGTGAAGTGTCAGGATTAAGCCCTGCCTGTGGCACTCTCCCCACCCCAGGTTAGGTGTGATATTTCAGCACCTGCAGCTCCCTTTGCCTCAGCTGCTCATTCAGTGACCCAGACCTCCCAGAACAGCCAGAACTGGAGGGTTTTTCTCACTGGCTTTTATCCAGCAGTGTACCTGGGTTTTAGCTGGTGTGTGACTGTGTTTTCCAAAACTAACCACTGGTGTAATGACCTCCTGCTCCTGCTGGCCCAGAAAATCAGACAGGGTATTCCCAGAGGTTTGAGATCCTGCTGGGTGGGGACCATCCAGCAGGATTGGGGTTGTCTTGAGGGGTGAAACTGCACTTGTCTTGGCCTGGTGAAACTGGGACCAAGCTGTGCTGGAATTCCTCACAGCCATGTCTGCTGCAGGTCTCTGGAGCAGAGGTTCCTGTAATGTTGCATTTGAATTAAGTCCTGCAAAGTACAAAGAGCTAACGAAGCACCTTAATTGTAGATTGTAGGGCTAAGGATTGTGTGAAAAACCTGCACAGAGGTGTAGAGGAGTAACAGTAGGGAAGGAGGATTATTTAAAGCAGGTAGCGTTTATCATCTGTTATGTATACCAGTGTAATTATTTTTATTTAGTTAAAGCAATCAGTACTCATATTCTTTCACATATTCCAAAAAACATTGCATTGATTAAAAAAAAAAAATAATAATGTTTCTCTCCCATGGGACTGAAATTAATATTGACCAGGAGAGACTGCAGATACTTCAGTCTTCAAAATCTGTGCCAGGATGACTCCTTGGTTAAGCCCAGCCTGCTCATAGGTTAGAGATGGAAGCTTTTATGGCAAGCAACAGTTAACATATGAATGTCATATGAATGACATTTGAAAAATGTAATGTCATATAAAAAAACACTGTGTTTTGAGAATAAAATAAAGGGCAAGCATATGTGTTTGAGTTTGGTAAGAACAATGTTAACTTAAAAAAACACATAAAGACAAAAAGGTGTTTAATAGAAAGTGATCAATTCTACTCATATCAAGACTATTAATCTTGCTACTAGTTCAAAGGAAAAACAACTGTCAAAAAAGCCAAACCAAACAACAAAAAATGTCATCCATTGTGCCTGACAAAAATAGCTCAAAAGCTTTTCAGTGGAATTTAAATTTCTGATTAATTAGACTGCAGTGTTAATTAGTGCCAGTGGTCCTGAGACAAATCCAGTAATTAGTGAGTTGCATATCCAGTGGGGACGCCCAGCAGAACACCTGTTTCAGAGTGGCAAAATGGATGCAAATAGAAGATTTGCAGTGTTGTTGCACCCCCGTTAAATTTCCTCATTCTGTGGCTTGTACTGCAACCATCTGTATGCAAGTTTGAGTTTGTGAGCAATATCTTTGAAATTATAAAAAAACATGGTCTTCTGTTAGGCTGGTAGTGCTGGGCCAGGTATTGCTAGCTAATGTGAAGAGGCTGACTATGGATCTGGAACATTTTATTCCCAGTTGTTTAGACTGCAGTAATTAACAGTCGATGAGGCTTGGGTAAATGGATTAACAGCACCTCAGGCTCCCAAGATAAATGTGTGTAAACCTCACACCCCAAACTGAATCTGATCCAGAGAAGGTTTAAATTAAAAAATAAGCATGTGAATTCTCTTAAAAAACATGTTGGATCACGTGAGGTTCCTCCTGGTTTTCACCACTGTGACTGAGTGGGTGTTGGCAGCTCCTGCTCACCTCTGATGAGAACAGAACTAACCACAAACCTGTCAAAGGCCAGGTCCTCTCATTCCTGAGACTTTTGTCTTAAGAACTCCCTGTGTGGTTTTACATGTTCATACCAATACTGATAAATGAGGAGTTGTTTCTTAATTAAACCCCTTTGTGTTTTGACAATTGTTTTTTTCTCCTTCTGAGAAGGGATTTATCTTAGACTCTGTTAAGTTACAGAAGCAGACATTACAGATCTTAGGTTTAGGAGAAGTTCAATGTGAAGCAATAGCTGGTGTCTGCTGCATTAGGGGAAGATGTTTGAACACAGCTCTGAGCACTAATTAATTGCTCTAGGAGCAGAGAAATACCATCTTCACTCCTACCAAAGGTTTTATGTTAAGCACAGAAACTTTTGTACCCTGATCAGATGCACTGTCTGCTTGGAGATAATGGTCTTCTTTTTATGAAAAACAGGCACATCCAGGATTAAGATTTCAGTTGGCCTTAATTAAGGATGTCATTGGTTGAATAAAAAATGCAGGGCTGGAAATGTCCAGGTGCCCTTTGGGGCACGGTTCATCCCTGTTAAATGCCACGGGTTCCTCTGGGTAATGATCTCCTGCAATGAAGCAGTCAGCTTCAGGGAAGGCTGTAAGAAAGGTGAGGTTCAGAGCAATTTACTCCATCTGAATTTGACACTTAGTGTTGACACAGCTCAGATCAGATTAAGGTCAAGAGGCAGAAAGTTTGTGTCAGCGTGGAATGGTGCTGAAAACCAGAGCTTCAGAAGTACCAGAGAAGGAGGAAATGTTGCTAAGGAAATGGGCTTATTTAATACTCTGTTTCTCTACCAGCCTGTTCCACATCGACTGGGATATGGTCATTCTTAACTTGATACAAACAGAGAGGCAAAATGCATCCCTTGGCCATGAGCCAAGCAGACTCAGCAGAATCTTGAAGGAAAAATAAAGCACCAATCAAGTTAGCAAATAAAAGTGGAGATTTGTGTCTTTCCTCTGAGAACAGTTGATGGATTTTAAAAAGTCTGTGATCAGAAACCTTAACATCTCCTCTCAGCCAGGAAAAATGTTCCGTGTCAATACTTTGGTCTCTGTAATTTCCTCCCCCCATGGCCCCCCCAGGAAAACTCAATCTAGTTTTATATTATTTTTACAGGCAAATAAAAATACCATGTTACAAGTTAAAATACTGTGACAAACAACCAGGGTATAGGCCAGTATTTCATCCTGTTAGTGCCTAAATCTTTTTGGGGATGGACATTTATCTGTCTAAGTAACAATGGCACAAAACGTGGGCAGTGTGTTAGGTGGGGTTGATCTCTCTTGCTAGATCCACAGATCTCATTATAGGAGAGGAAAATGCAGTTTGAGGCATTCAGGCCTATCCTTTTTCCTGAAATACAAGCCAGTTCAGTATTCATGGGCCATCATGTGGAGTGAGAGTGGATTCTGAGTGTCTGGCAGTGCTTTATTTTAGCCGGGTAAGCAGAGGTAGAAATGCTGAAGGCAGTCCTGGACACCAACTTAGCTGCAGTCTCTGGTCAGATTGGTGCTGTCAGGGCCTTTTTATGCCCTTGTCACATGTCTTGGGGCTGGATGGAGCCGTGCAGCTGAGGCTGGAGGTCTCCAGCATGAAGTTACCTCATCTCTGTCCACATGGGCAAATGCTCTGTGTCTCTGCAGAGGCAAAGTGCTCAGCAAGAGCTCACAGCAGACCCTGCACCTCTCAGATTTCCCCTTGCCTGGGAATTTCTCGAGAGTCCTTTTCACAGCCAGATGGTCAAAGAAAGAGTCAGAGCTGCCTGGCCTTCATTCTCAAGGTTGTTTATTATTTCTTATCTATACCATGTTCTCCCTGCCCAGCCCAGATGCTCTCAGCAGCTCAGCTCAAGGCACACTGCCCCCCCTCAGGGTTGTGGTATCTTTTTATACTATAAACTACACAGACATTATTTGCAGTTAATCCCCAATACCCATCACCTATGTTAGACTAAGTTCGACTAATAAAGAAATTCTACTTTAAATCAATCCCCAAGTGCTAACATCACCAAGAAGATGGAGACGAAGAAGGAAGGAGGGCAGTGCACACCCAGATTTCTCCATCCTGACCCCCCTGGACACTTCTCACATGAATCCTAACGTTCTATTTCTCTAGTCAGTAATAAGCTACTCATTTTATTCTACTTTCCCTGGTTTGCAATTCCTCATATAAAGTTGGTAACTGTTTCCATGGCTCGAGATCAAAGGCAGAGGGACCCTTGAATCCATTCCAAGCTCTCCAAGCCCTCTGCCAGGGTCTCAGCCCATCCAAGGCAGCAAGAGGGATGTCCTGGTTTCCCAGATGCACCAAGGCTCCTCAGCAGGCTCTGCTCTCAGCCAGCCTGCACTGGGTACCTGGCTGCAGTTGTTAGCTAAATGCACCTCTACAGAGCAGCTGTAATCACAAAATCCATAACTGTATGGAAATCAGACTGGAGTGCAGAGACCTTGTGGACTTGCAGTCTATCATAATGACCTCTTCAGGTCGATAAATGCTGTGAACAGGAAGCCAATTCCATCCTTTCTAACCTATCTCAGCTTTGAGAAAAAGGGCAAATGCTAAGGTTAGGTGTAAACAATACCCTGATGATGGGCATGATCAAAGTGCCCACGTGCAAGGGCTTGGGGTTAAAATGTCTCAGAGTCATTTAGCCTTGTTAACAGGGTTGTTCCGGAGCTATCTAGGTAGATGACAAAACTGAGATTTTTTTTGAAGGTTTCTAGATTTGCTGGAGGCCTTCAGCCTTTTGGGTATTACCTAAGCTCAGAAGGAAGATCAAGTAAATCATTACCTATGGAAATGGTGCCAAGGCTTTTGTTGGTGCTCCCTGCTCAATCTCAAAATGTAAAAAAATATGTCTTTTAATTTCCAGGGGACTACAGAACAAAAAAATCCCAGTATTTGAATTCCTCTTTTGCTCTAAAGAAACTTGTAACAGATTCTTTAACAGAGGTATGGGATTGGGCATTCTCCTTTAATGTTATTTCCAAGGAGGGTTTCATAGTGATGAAATATGCCACAGTCAGTGATAGCTCAGCTGAAAAAAATTGGCCAGTTAAAGAGAGGCTCAGCATATGTGCCCCTTTGCACCATCTTAAATCACTCTTACATTCTGAATTGTCTATTCCCGATAAATCTGTCCAACGTTGCTAGGTTTGAAGTGTGTGGAATTAATGCATCCTTATGGGATGTGTTCCAGCTGAATCCAGCCTTGTGTAATTCATGGCATTGGAAGTGGCCCAAAGTGACACTTCTTCCTTTGTTAGTTTTGCTGCTTTTTTTTTTTTTTTTTTTTTCTTAATTGTTTTTTTAAACAAACTGTGTGCAAGCAGTCAAAGTACCTGTGAGAGCTATCAACATTGGAAATATCTGTCACTGTAAACAAATTTGGAGTGTTTGTGGCCTATCTCAAATCATACTGTAAACTGATCAGAGTAGAGGCTCTGAATTAAAATGAATGAAAAATGAAACCAAACCCTTTGTTTTCATTTCCACGGGTCATGAGCTGCTGATGTGTGAATAGTTTCAAGAAGATAGCTAATGAAAAGACATCCTTACTTGGTGTTAAAATGAATTCCCCAAGCTGCCTTGTCCTTGGTGCATCTTCCCAGAATCATGTGTAGCTTTCTGAGCCCGTTCAGATGCGTCCCTGAGTGAAAGGAAAATAAGACAAAGTGAAGGAAATGAAACTTTCACAGGCAGTTTGTGAGTTGAGAACTGTCTCTGTGTGCAAGCAGTGAATGGACTCAGAAACAGGGCTGAGATCAGTCTCTTAGGGAAAAAAAGCACATTGCTAACACATCAATGAAAACATTTTCTAATTAGCTCCATACTCTATATGATATAATGGATATTATTTATTGATATGAGACCTGTATGGGCCAGAGCAGGACCCAGGTGAGCCTGTTGGGGCAGGCAGGTGATGGCTTTGGGGTCCTGCAGCCTGGGCTCAGCCCTGCTTTGAACACCTCTCCCCAAGCCCTGACAGGTTGCTGTAGCTTTCAATTCCCCATCATGCAGACTTCTGAGAGCTGAAATACCTGCCTGGTGATAAATACTCCTAATAACAGATCACTTGAATGCCTGTGGTTTCTGGCTAGGTCATTTGGAAGCAAAACTCTGGGCTGGTGGGGCACCCTGGTGATGAAACAAACCTATTAGTGCTTTAATTACGTGTAGAAGGCTGGATTTGCTTGACTGGAGGACTCTGGAAGGGATCCAGCTCTGTCAGCCCTGGACTCTACTAATTGCCCTAACGCAGGGAGTAATTTGGAGAGGTTCTGTGGAAGTTTCTCCACCAGAAAAAAATCTCTCCATTGGGAAAAAAGAACTTGATTCAAGAGCAGAGAGCATTTACAGCTGTAGTTCTGCACTGTCCTGGAAGAAGAGGGGTTCCTTCCCTGGGACACTGCACAGAGCTGAGCCATCCAGGCCAGGCTGGGCTGCAGATTGACCTTTGCTGAGCCCAGGGAGCTGCCCTGGGGCTGGGCAGTGCTGCTGCTGCTGCTGGGGCACAGCCTTCTGCTGCCTGGGCAAGGAAACATGCTCTGTAGAAAATTTTGGTGAGGTGGTTTTTTTGTTTGATTGTTTGGGGTTGTTTTGTTTGGTTTGTTTTTTGTGGGTTTTGTTTGACTGTCTTTTTGGTTTTTTTGATTTTTTTCCCCTGGAAAACGTGATTATTCCAGTTCAGCATTTGTGCTCACAAGCTTCTTTCACGTTCCAGTCCAATGGTCCTTATTCAGACAGAGGCATGCCTTGCTTCTACTTTGGGAAATCTGCTTGTCACTTCATTAGACCACTTACAGCTGAGTGACAGGGAATTTAATTTTCTTCCTTTCTTTGCTGCTGTTGAAGAATTCTCCCCCATCTCTCGTGTCACCCTGTCACACAGGGATGATGTTTGTGGAACTGAGATGCTGTGGCACAGCCTCTCAGATCACAGCTAATCAGCCATCTCTTATTCTGCCTTGGTGTCACCCACTCTTGCTTTCTGTGTTACAAAATCCTTGACTCATCTGTTGCTTAAACAGCTCCATGATTTGACACCTGGCTTTCAAATCCTTCTGCCAGGGCCAGGAACATGGCACAATGTGAGAAATTTGCTTGGTATCCATTGGTTTCAGGGCAACAACCAAGATCTGAAGTTTCAGGTTCAGTGCCAGCTAGATTGAGCAAATAGCCCCTGGTGCCTCCTGGCCAAGCTTCTCCCTCCCCATCCTCACTTACCCCTGCACTGGAACAGAAAAGTTTTATTTCTATTTTTTTTTCCTCCACTCCTCTTTCTCCCCCACCCCTGTGATCCATTCCCTCCTTTATCTATGAAATCAATGAACTCAAGTCGGAGACTTTTCTTATCTCTTGGCAGTTCCAGAAACTGCCCTTGAAATGCTGGGATCTGAGAAGAGAGTGTAGCAGAGCATGTGGAAAACTTATCTTCCACAACTTTGTATCACTGCTGTATTGCAATTTTCTGCCTCTGTACTCTAGCTGACCTATACGTATAATAGAAAACTTTCTCCTATATTTCTCATAGTCAAAAGTTGTCTTATCTTCAAGGAAGAAGAAAATAGGTTCATTACTCAGAGAAAGACAAGGAGATGTCATCCCATGGTAGGGTTTTTTGAGTGCTTTGTTTGGGTTTTATAAGTGGCCACTTACTGAACTAAAAATTGCAGGGGAAAAGAAAAAAAGCACAGCAGCTTTTCCCATTACTATTTTGTTTTCTAATTAATCCTGCCCATTCAAGCTTTATCTGCTTTGCTCATGCAGAGTTTGCTTTTATAGCTTAAAAACGGGTTGAGGGGAGGTGTGAATACCCTCCTCTGCTAATGCATTACGACTGCTTTTTTTCCCCACTGTTGGAAGGCTTTTAGAAACACCAGGACTCTTAATTTTCCATGTGACACTGGTTTCCCACTGCTCTGGGTCATTCAGCTTGGTAAACATTTTGCCTGAAGGATTGCATTTCCTTTGATGCACAAGGTGTCGAGCTGAAAGTTCCATCCACTGTGATTGCTTTTGATGAAGACATAATTAAGACAGGCTAATTTGTGTGAGTGTGTGTGTTTTTAATAACTTCTGAATCAGCCTCGTGGAAGTGAATGGTTCCCAACATTAATCACTGCAAACCCATCGTGTTGGGCAAGTGCTTGGAGAGGAGGAATTCCCTGTGATGGGGGATACGTGGCTTGGCTTCAGCTTGGCTGGGTGACTCCAAGTCAGCCTCTGTGGTAGCTGTGTTTGTGGACATTTTTGTGGAATTATCAGAGTTATCATGCTGCTCTGCTGCCTGTGGTCCCTGCCCAGCCAAAGGTTTTTTTGTCCTTATTAATTTGTGAAGTTGGTCTGGATTGTCAAATTTTGGTCATGTAATAATATCTGATTGTATTTTATTTGGAAAATGGGGTGCTGTGTGAGTAACTGCATGGTACTTCCTGCTGCAGCAGTTTCTTTCTCACCAGCACGTTTCTCTTCTAGAAAAAGGCAGCTTTATCAGAATTCAGCTTTGCAGTATGTGGCAGTTGGGTGAAACTAGATTTTGGAAGAAAAATGGAGTTGGAGTATCTGAAGAGGATCAGCTTTTAGAGCTGGGAAGTTTGGAGCAGACCTGATACTGGTATCAATTATTTTCATGATTTTTCAGCTAAAATGAAGCAAAGTGTGTTTAAAAAGGACCATGAAATTAAGTTTTTAGAAGAATTACTGTGCCTTGGAAGAGAAACTACACTCCAAGAGCATTTCTTTTGGAACAGAAATTCCAATTTTAGCTAATACTGGTGATACAGAAGAATAGTACCTATCTCATTGATGTGCTATGCACTCATAAATGAGTGCCTCTAACACCTCAGAGTTGAATAGGTCCATGTAAGTGCTATTATTGTTTATTGCTATTTAGCATTAGTGGATTTAGATCTCTCAGGAATCTGATTAAAGCAGAAATAGTGATATTCAGGCCTTCATGTTCCTATTTGTCTTTCAGTGGGTTTTATTTCATTACCTTTGAGACTACTTAGGGAATGATTTCTGACCCTCCCTGGGTAATTTTCTAATCTGTTAATGCTAAAATATCTTGGAGAGTCCAGATCTCAGGCTATTTTTCTTCCCCTAAATGTTTCTTTGAGCCATTTAAAAAGCCCTTGGAAAGTATAACAACAAAAGCCAGGCAGTGTAAGTATGCATGGCTTTAAATTATATAGATCCTAATTCTGTGACAGACAAATCCCTCTTGGTATGCAGCATCATTCCCCCCCTCTGCAGCCTTCCCTGGCTGAAGCTGTCAGGGCAAAGTGCATTTCAAAGCTGAAATGTCTCAGTGTCAGAGCAGTGCTGGTCTGTCATTGCTCTTCAAAGTTTAATGTGGTATTTAGAGGTGAGATCGAAGAGGTGCAGCATCCCTGCAGCTGCCTCTCTTCTAAACAGCTCAGATCCTGAGGGTCCTTGTGATGGTGCCATCTCCAAGGTGCTGAATAAAAAATATCCGTGGCTCCAGCTGGAATCCAGTGGTTTGTTTTAGAAGTGCCCTGTTGAAGCTTCCCAGCCTGTGGCAGCCAGGTGAAAGCTGTGACACCTGCCTGTGCATCCTGGAGCTGCATCCTCCAGCTGCACTGCAGGCATTCCCTCAGGAGCTGTACAGTTTCATCATAGTTTGATAGGTAGAACATTGAAAATCCACTGTTAAAACTCCCTGAGAGGTATCACCATCCTGTGCAGAAGAAAAGTTGTGCTGATGCTTTACACAAGTTGAACTTTTCTCACTGCAAGCCACAGTCACAGGTGATAAATGATCGTGCAAAACCTGAACTTTTGTGTGAGTGTTTTATCTGCCACCAGCTTCTGGGTTCAGAGTTTGTCCAACACATACACTTCTTCCTTTACCTGCAAAATAGTTTTGGTTTTTTTTATGGAGCTACTTGTTCTTTCAAGCAGTGTCTTCTCATGCCCTTTCCCTCTGGCTTGAGGAGCCACATGTCAAACTGTGCCCTTGCACAGGGCAGAAGGCAATGGGTCCTGTGCAGCTGGAAATGTCATGGGTGTGACTGGCTTTGCACTGTGCTCCTTACCCTTCTTCACTGGTGGGATGCCTGTGCAACAGCCTCCCAGGATGATTCCAAGAGGCTAAATATTATAAAAAATGAAGTAAATAGCATCAGTAAATAGCAACATGTAACTCTAAACTGCACAACAGTTCAGACTGTGAAGTATTAGAGGGTGATTGTAACATGATAAACTAGTTTAGTGATAAATCACAAGGCAAAGTGCTGATTGTGAACAGGGGGCATTTCATCAAAGCTAATCATTGCCAAGGATAACTCAGAGGCCCTTTTAAAAAATGTGTGTGTGATGTGAAGCTATGTGTAAAGTGGTGGTGACAGGGGGCTGGGATCCTGGCAGGTGTGCTATTCATTTTGTCGGTGCAACACAAGGAGCACCCCAGAACTGAGCAGCTGGGTCTGGTTTTGAGCAGGACAATCTGGTGACACATTTATTACTCCCTGAAGAGCTCAGAAGTGTGTGATGATGGGATCCCCTTCTGAGGTTGATGTCCTAGTGTCACACTCTGAGTAAACTTTGCTGGAATAGGTTCTTGCAGATGCCTGTGCCTCCCTCTCTCTGCCTGGCCTGGTGATACAATGCAAAGCAGACACTCCTGTCCACAGGGATGATGAACTCTCCCTTTAACTTGACCAGCTGGACACGTGCTAAGTAAATCTTGCCAGTATTAACAAGGTCTTTAAGGGTGTGAGTCCCAGCTAACTCTTACAATCTGTCATTTCACCTTTAAATCTTCATCAGAACTGGAGCACTGAGCCTTCCCAGGACTGTATTAATTGGATTTCATGCTGCTGGGAAGGTGTGTGGTTTGTGTCTTGCATAGCAATTGCAGGCATAGCCACTGAAGATTTTAGTACTCCTTGTTTAATCCCTCCAAAACTGCCATTGCTCTTGAAACTTTTAATAATCACCAGCTTACCTTTTGTGAACCAGGGATTTGAAGGAGTAAACAGAAATGGAATAGCTTTTCAGCTAATGCAAGTCACCTCAGTCTTTGGCTGACTCTGTCAAACCATGTTTCTTTCTTTAACCTTTGGATGATTTTCTTTGCCAAGGGACTGCCTGGCACCGTGGTGGCCTTAGGTCCATAAAACAAAGTAATCATAACTTATGCATCTGAAAACTGTCATCTTTAATCTCGATTTCCAGAGTGCATTGCTGACCAAACTTCAATTTTAAAAGCTTTATTCCCCCTTTTTCTGTCAAAGAGGTCTAGTCAGAAAATAGTGGAGAACAAAACCGTTTTTCAGCCCAGATGAAGTGCATAAAAATTATAAATTGATTTTTATAGTGCTTGTTGAACTTGCTTGCTCAATAATAAATTATTCCAGTTCTAATGTAACCAATGCATTCCTTGTAACTACCTACTCTCTGAACAGTGACAGCCTACAACTTGTATTAATATAAACCATATTGAGCAACCAGCAGATCATATGCAGTGTTTCAATGCAACATCAGCACTGAAATCATGATAAAATACTTCAGGGTGTCAAGCTAGGCTGTGACAGGGAGCTGGTAATTTGGTCTGGTCCTCAGGAGCTATAGTGGAGTTAATAGGGGGAAAAAAAGGGTTCACTGGCAATAAAGGGCTGAGTGGCACTTTATTTGTCTGTTCAAATCAAGTATCAGATGCCAATTAAAAGGGTCTCCTGCAGCCACTAATTAAGCAGCACTGAGGGATTGATTAGCCATTTACCAATGACTGTCAGTACAAATGCATTTGTTCTATTATCCCAGCATGTACTCCAGGGAATCGACCAGTTTCCATTAATGAATCTGAGCCTGTTCACGTGATAAACACAGGACTCTGGCATTTAATTTGTTTTAATATATAAACCATTAATTTTATTGACTGGCCTATGCTCTCCAGTCATGGAAATGCTTTCCATTTGCCTTCAAAAATGACTCTCCAAAAGGAGAGGAGCCATCCCTGAAAATGGGTAAGGGTCAAATTCTTGTGTGTTCCACTGGTATGCTCCTGGGCTTCCTGCTGCATTTCTGGGGCAGAAAGGTGAAGACAGAAATGAGGAAACTGGTGATGAAAAATATGATTTTGAAAGGCCCAAGTTGGAGATCAGTGTTGTGCATCTGTAGCATTGCTCCAGCCTGAATTTCTGTAGCAGGATTTTGGGCAGCTGGCCCTGCCCTGGCCTTGGCAGCACCTCCACTGGAAGGTGCTGGAAATCCTGAGAATGCCAAAGACTTTCTGGATTTTCAGTGCCTCCATTTCCCTCACAAATGTTTAGGCAGTGACTACATTTTGAAACAGAAAAATACTTTCCCCACTGTTTATCTTGAAAGTCACCCTTTCATTTTTGTTCAATTTGAAGAAAACACTTCTTTGTGTCAGAATTTCCCACTTTGTGGTAACGTTTGGCTAATATTCCTGCCTCACCCTGTGAAGCTTTTCTGATGGAGCTCCAAATGCAGCTTCTGCAGGAGATATTGAGGTTCTGAGAGAGTCACCTGTGAAACCCAAGGAAATCTCTTGGGAAACAGATGTGAGAGACCAGCTGCAGCCCAAGGTTTTTAAAGGCAGATTTAGTCTTGCTGTGACAGGGTGAGTGGTTTTGCTTCTATACCTTCAGTGGCAGGTTTCTTCCCTGACTTCAGTAGGAGATTTGATGCATCTTGGAAAGGGAAGGAGTTCAACACAGGTGGAATATACTGCCTTTATTTTCAGAATTCAAAGTCTGTTTGATATTAAAATGCAAATAAGGAAGAAAACAAAAGTCTCCTCAGAAACCACGATGTCTTATTCAAGATGCATCCACTTGATGCCTGTTCCAGACTTCATCCCAGTTTTAGTCATATATGCAAGTCTTTCCTAGTTCTGATTTAATGTTTGGGGAAATTAGATTTGGAATGAAAGATAGTAGGAGGAAATATTTCTTAAATTTGCTAGTTGAAAGGAATACCCTTAATCTCTCCTCTTATTAGTGCTAAAGGAGCTTTCAGAGAATAATAAAGCTATTGCACCAAGCCCCTTAATTCTTTCCTTTAGTCATTTCTTCTCCTGTTTTTCATTTACTTTTTTCTATTCTTCTGTTATTAATTTTTTTTTGTTCTCTTTTCCTCTGCAGTTTTCACCTTCTTTCCCTCAGTTCATCATTCTGCATTTAGTAATCTTTTCCCCCACTTTTCCCTATGTCTTTTAAAAATTTCATTAATATGTTTTCCTCTTTTCCTCCCTCCTCCCTTTATTTTGTTTCATGTTTTCCACTGGGGCTCAGTCCTCTGCTGTCATTCCTGTTCCTGCCCTGCTGTTCTTGCAGGACAGCAGCAGCTTGCCTGCTATTACCAGAGATGTTCTGCCTGCTCACACCACTCTGGTGTGGCTGTGTGGCAACAAATGTGCCAGGTTCTGGGTAGTTGGAGAGTGTTAGGGATATTGCTGGTGAATATTTTTGCTTGTTCAACTCGGCTTTGCATTGTTCTCCTCCTTTTCCTTTGGCAGGAGCTCTGTGCAGTCACTTTATTGTTGGCTTTGTATGTTAAAAAGCTGCTGTGAGGGCACTTGTGGAGAAGGAGGTCACCCAGATGGCTCATTAGAGCCAGAAAGTCAGGGGAGGCAGGCAAATTGAGACTCGTCTGATATGATAATCCTGCTATTGTGGCTAAAAGAATCATTATAAGGATAATCCTTGTGTAATAAGAGTGATAATCCTTGTGATATTTGCAATGGAAATGGTTAGGAGTATGAATAACTTTCATTCAAAAACAAAGTTGGGGCTAATCAATCATCAGGTGGATATTTTCATGATACAACTATGCCACCACCTCTGTGCCTTGGAGGCCCCTTCCTCATTTATCAGTTTCAGTCATAGCTGTTGGACATCATTAAGTGGACTTGGTATGCAAATTGAGCTGAATTTAATGGTCTACACAGAAAAGGTTTGGATTAAAAATAAGACACAGTTCTAATACTAGGATTTAGTGGCCCTAAATGCATAGTGCCTGAAATTAATCTTAAGATTACAGTACTTTTGTTAACATTGTATAATAGAGCAAAATGTTTTAACAAATGCTTTTTGATAACCATGATCCTCTATAGTCATAGAAACTTTACCTGCAGTCATGAAAATATAAAAAATAACAATAATTCCCCAAATCTGATGAACAGACAGCCCCAGTGTCTGATGCTGAAATCCAGACTGCTGATTTGGCTCCTGGAACAATTTTAATCTCATGAACACTTTTATCTCATGTCTCTCCCTCAGCCTTTGGATGGTCACTGTCCTGACTAAATGGCCTGACTGTCCTGAGGGCCTTTGCAGGGGGATATTGTTGAAATTCCAAGTGGCAGCTGCTGCTCATGCAGGGGCCAAACTCACCTGAGCTGTAAAGACTGCTGGAAAATGCCATTTGAGGTAGCCAGACACTCTGAGCTGGCCATCTGCTTTACAGTAGGTGTTCCTGTGCCTCATCAAACCTAATTGCTCCTGTGATTCTTGTAAAGGGGTGTGGGGGGGCTATTTCTCATTGTAAACTTAGTGGTGATATTTTCTGAACTATAAATATCAGTCCCTCTTCAGATATCCACTGGCTCCCATTTATCAAAGTGACAGCTCACCAGCCAGCAAGCAAACCCTCAAAATGGGTGATAAAATTAGCTACAATCAATACTCCATTCAAAGTAATACAATTAAGCCCACAAGTTTGCCTTTAATTTCATCTTGCAGAGGACTTTTTTTCAGAAGGATCTGATTTTTGCAATAGCCAGGGAAGATAAGCACAGATCACATTACAGTTCTTGTTGGACAACTGCACTTACCAGGAAAAAATGTTAGGGAAAGTATGGCTGATGTGTCTGTTGAAGGGAGACAGGTATCAGCTACCACAAATTTCAGGGCTAAATAGCAAAAGTTTTATAACACAAATTGTTTAAAAAAAACCTCTGAATTATGATGGATGCTGAGAAAAACCACTTTCAAATTCATGTGATCACTGGTGCATATCAAATATGGTGTGGCAGAATGCAGGTTGGTATTTTTAACTGGAATTATCACTTAGAGGTGCATTTAGCATACCAATTAATCTTACTGCCAGTTGAGTGAAGAGCTTGGGCAAGTATCTAAATTTTGAATATTTGAAATAGGATAAGGATATTAGTAGGACTAATTGTTTGGGAGTTACACTGGCTGTGAGTAAAAGAATTTTCCAGAGTTTGATTCTATATCTGATAGTTATATATTTTCATCTGCTTTAGTGTTGATTTTCCCTGATAGCTGCCCTTGGATCACTGAGATGTTTGTGCAGCACCACTGGTTCATTGCCAAAAAGTGCTGCTAACTTTCAAAAATTCAGTGTGGAGCATGATACCACTGACGCTGGGGTTTGCATCATTAAGATGTATTTGAACAAGGTCTTGAATAAGAGAACAAGGTGCTAGTAGTGGTACTGATGCCTTTTTTAAGGTTGTAAGATGCCATCCTGCTCCTTGTGTTCTCTCCCACCTTTGTGCATGTGAGCATTTCACCCTTCAGCATTCCTGTGACTCCTCCTGCCTGCAGTGATCAGGCTCTGCTGCTGCCTTGTCACTGTCCCCCACTGCTGGAATGCTGCAGTGCAAGGTCAATGAAGCCATAAATCAAGTTTTCTCTGAAAACAGATACTTGCAGAAAGCTAAGCATCCTAAAAGTTCTGCACAGTGCACAATCCAGGCTGATCATCTCTTTCCAAGCTGATCCAAGCAAGATGTTTCCTTTTATAAACTGGGGGTTGCTGCTGACCGAAAATTCTGTGCAAAGATAAATTCTTTGTGGGATTTGTTCTGTTTCTGTTTGATCTGTTCCTTTGCCTGGAAAACCCTTTCCTTTTGGCCCTTGGATTGAGGTCCTGCTGTGGGTGTGGGGTGAAGTGTCGGTGTCCAAGAGGGATTGGCAGCAATTGCAGAAGGGAGTGTGGAGAGTTTGAGCAGAAGGGTTTTGGCAGCTCCTGCTCACAGCAAATCCAGAGTGCATGATAACACTGACAAAGGAAGTGTCAGGAGCCTGTGCCACATTAAAGAAAGCCTGAACTAATCTTTCAATTTGGACTGTGAAAGACTCTTTTACAGTGGTGGGTGTATGTGTGCACACTGTGTGCTTCTGTGTGTATAAATAAAAACTGGCCTCTGACTCTTGTAATCCCTTCCTTCTGGAAAAAATGTCATGGTATTACATAGATTTTTGGTCATTTCAGAAGTTGTGTCCTGGCACATTTCCAATCAATTGGTCCTGGGAGCATGCCTCTGACTGTGCATTTGTGTGCTGCCTTTAGGCACTGTGTGTAAAAAGGCAGCTACCCCAGGAGCTTTAGCTCTGCCCAGGAGGAGAGCAGTATTTTATGAGCTCTCTTGCATGCTTTTGTCTGGGGAGTGATCATATTTGCATTATAGGTCACTTGGAAATGTTTTCTTCTGAGCAAGTTTTTTTTTCTGTTCAAGCTATCATCTAACCCAGAGCCCAGCCATGCAGCTGCCTCTTGGGTAAATCCTGTGACAGCACAATTCTTGTCAAACTGTTTCACGTGTTCATCTAGGTCGGAATAATCAGAGCTGCTGATGTGTGCTGCCATCAGCAACTCTATTGGCCTGGGCACATCAGTGCATAGAGTGGTTAATTAATAAAACCAAGCTGATCTCTGTTTGCCCTGAGCCAGGTTAAATTGTAAGGAAACTGGCAAACAGCAAAGCCTCTCTCTGGATGGCTCCTGACAGTCAAGGAGCAGATGCTGGGGGTGACTTTTGAATTCCCTGTGTGGTTGGAAATGCAGTCATCTCAGGATGACAGAGATGACAGGACTGGAATTACAGCCCTGTTCATGTCTTTGTAGAGATGTGCTGTGGCTAAAGCTGCCAGTAGCCTTGAAATTCTATCTTCCTTTAGTGGATCCCTCAGAGCAGCAGCCCTTTCTGTTGAAATGCACATCAGGTTTGGGAGGTTTATATTCCACGCTTTGGAGGCGTTTTTTAGCGAGAACTGTTGTTCATAATTAAGGCAGGGCTTGCTTCCTAGGCCTTTGCTTTGTCAGGGATGGGTTTGCTGTGCAGAAAGACTTTAAATGTCTTTAACTCCATGCTCTGCATCTTAGCTTCAAGGGATTTGCCCACAGCTCAGAACTCCAAACCCTTTCATGTCCCATGTCAGGACTGGCTCCGTTGACTGCAAAGGGGAATGAAGGGTGCAGATTGCTGTGACACCAGCCATGGCCTGTGCTTCAGCAATGGACAAGAGGGCACAAGGCTCTTCTGGTCTCTGATGAGTGCAGGCATCTGGAGGTTGATGTGTGCTGCTGTGAGTCCCTCAGAGCTGATACCTGTGAGGATCCATCTGACTGTGCAGCTTGGTACAAACATCACAAAGAGGGATTAATGACTAAGTGTTCCTTGGCTGTAGCTGTGTTCCCTGAGAGCTTGTTTCTCCAGAATGGGGCTTTCCAAATGCCACTGGAAGGATGATGATCACAACTCCATGTAAAACACTGTTAAGTGGCAAAGTATTCAACAAATTAGCTCATGGTCTTGGAAATCAATATCATTTAAGATGTGTGTTCCAAACAGTGGCAGCACGAATCTGAAAGTGTTCCCTGATTCAGCAGCTGAATGGAAATGCCCATTAGAGAACAGGATGCTTCCTACTGTTCAGCCCACGCCTTTCTCTTTTTTGGAAGTAATTCATGTTCCTTCACAGCTGGTGAAGGCAATGAGCTTCTCTGTGTCTATGAATTCCTGAGGCAGGAGGAGAAATACTGAGATAAAGAATCAGCAGAAGTGTGTCTGTGACAGAAGTCTGCCAATTAAGATGAGCAACCAGCTTAGCTTTGGTGTTGAACAGGTAGGATTTGCTCCTTCTTGGGGACAACGTGGTTGAATGTGGGGTTTGGGCATTAGAGGCATTGACTGGACTTAGACAATTATTGGATTTATTGGGAAGAGCTGTTGGATAGGAGTTATAGTTTGGGTAAAGGACAGAAAGTGCCAAACCCAGACACTCTTATTGCTGACCCAGGTCTGTCTGGGCACATCTTGACCTGGTTTTGCTGTCATCAGCCTGGGGCTTGAACTACCAGGGCAATGGGGACTGCAAGGTGGGTAGAAATCAATGCTGCCTTGTTCTAGGACTGGTTTGAGGCAGGGGTTTGGGACACCACACTGGATGGAAACTCAGTGTATATGGGTGAGGGGCATCCATCCTGGCAATCTCTATTTCCTTTAAGCTGAAGAACTCCATTGAGTTTTGAAGGAGCATTTAGGATAAGCTGGGCTAGTTGATGCCTGCTGGTGTACTAAATATGGGCCAGAAAATATCTGTGTCTTCATTAAAACTAATCACTCGTATAGAAATCTGTGAAAGAAACTGTTTTTTTCCAAGGACTACAATAATTCAGCTCTCCTGACCAAAAGGAGTGGTCAGTCCCAGAGCAGCCTCTCTGTGTCACAGTGAGCTTTATTTAAACAGACTGGCTTTTTACCCTAAGCTGTGTTTGTGGGCATGGCTTCCAGGCTGATGGGCACTGCTCCTGGCTTTTGGGTGCAATCCTGCTTCACCACATCAAGCTTTATGGCCCACTCATAAAAGTAGGTTTAACAGTAGCAGAAGCCTAAATGCTGCAGCATTATTGCAAAGCAATCCAGGTTCAGACTCCCTGCTTCCACAGCTTTCTAAGAAGCTTGGCTAGACAGCAACCTGACAGATGTCCCAGGGGCAAACACAGCATTAGAACAAAACAGACACACTCTGCAAGGAGCAGCAAAAAGACATGCCAAGGGTTGTGGTCTCCCCTCACCGCCCCGAGGCAGGGATCCGGCTGGCTCGCCCCTTTGTGGCGGTGGGAGCCACACCAGAGGCCGCCCCAAAACCTCCCCTGAGGCTGCGGTGTGGGTCAGGGCAGCTGCGGGGGTTCAGCTGCAGAGAAAAGCCACCAGAGTCCCCAGATAAAGAAAGCCAGGAGCCGGGCACTCCATCGAGGTATTCCAAAGAGTTTTAATCTCCTTGAAGGGACAAGATGTAGTGGACACACCCAAGGCTCAGCAAGAGCTTATCAAACCTCTGACTCAGGGAGGTGGGTGTCGCCCTGATTTTCTCAAGTTTTACTGAGCCTTCTGATGTTTGCATTCTTTGCACAAACTTTCTCATACACTTTATGTAAATAACTTATTGTTTTGCATTCCTTTATGGAGGACGAGCAACCTGACGGACAGTTGGGTTGCCCAGTGACATTGAGGAGGTGGCACTGTAACCCTCCAATGACACTGGGATTTTAAAAAGATATAAATATGGAGTCAGATGTTTTAATGAAAAAGTTTTTTCAGTTTGCTACCACCAGAGCTGCTCCGTGTTGTTCTTG
>WBNO01024092.1:1351416-1414429 GCA_013400575.1 Peucedramus taeniatus
GGGAAACTTGGATAAAAAGCACTTGGGCTAAAACATTATAAGGGGAAGGGATAGGGGTGATATGGGGCAAACCATTATCTTAACTTGTATAACTTTATAACCCTCTTAAAATAAAACAGTGAAAGAGTCAGGCAAAATCAAACAAAACACACACCACCACAAAGGGGAACACAGGACTGCCACAACACAGCTCCCTCCACACCTTTCTGCTTGGCACCAGCCTCACCCCCATGAGGCTTTCCCTGCTCCACCTAGGGTTAGGGTTACACCCAGGGTTAGGGTTCAGAACATCACAAAGCCCAGAGCTCCAGGCACACTGCAGCTGCAAAAGCCATGCCAAGGGGAACACAGGACTGCCATGTTGTTGCAAAACAAACAAAAACATACCAAAATAGTCTGTAGGGAGTGAAGACTATTCTTGCCTCTTCTTTACATCTTTTTGTTCTACTGCCACACAGGTCCACACATATCTTATTCCCTGTCACTCTAAGGGAGACATAATATACTTTATTTTCCACAAAAAAATCCTTCCACCCCCAAATTCTAATTATAGGCTAGAAATGTCTTCATCTGTGTTCTTTGAGAGAATCATTTGGGAAGTCACTACTTTAGTCTTACTGCAAGCAGCAATAAAAGTGCTGTCGAGACTTTGATAAGCTGTGTCTACACAATTTCACTGCAGAGTTTTGTTTCTTGATTTCCCCGCACCATTCTGCCGTGTCCTGCTTGTGCTCAGGGATCTGTTTGTTCTTAGCAAGACTGCCCCAGGCGTTATTTCCCAAATGTTCCAGCACAGCCTCTGAAATTCTGGCAGAGGAAAAGCTAGAATCCTGTCTCTGGGAGAGGTCTGGTAGTAAAGGGCAGGTACGTGCCCAGCCAGTGTTTTTCTGGAATTCTTCCTTTTTTCCCTGGCAGGGTCCACTTTTGGGGCTGACAGCAGCACAGTCCCCAAAAGCTGCCCCACAGTTTGGAGCTGCTGCACTTTGAATGCAGAAATCTGGCAGCTGGAGCCAGACTTGAGGGCCTAGCAGTTGGGAACTTACTCCTTGCCAGCTCAACAGTGCAGTCCCTTGAGTTGTTTTGGGTACAAAAAAAACCAAGATTCATCAGCTGTTGTTTTTTTCTCCTTTTAGGCTCTTCGAAAGCCAAGAGGGCATTTGTAGGGCATTTGGGGAGTGCTTTTCTAACCATCACCACTCAGTTTGTTCTGCAGCTCTTTGAACATACTGTTTCTTTAAACAGTTCAGTATCATTCAGAAGGATTGTGTGTATCTGTTGGTTTGAAAGACAGGTACCTGCCAGCAAAAAAAAGCTGGAATCTCCCTTTGAATAGAGAATGTAAACCCCCTCCCTCAGATTATTATAATTTTGCAATTGGAGGCTCTCAGGCAAAGATTTGGGAGTAGGAATAACAGTCCTTTACTAGGAATATTAGACAAAGCAAAGAAAAATACAAATGTAATAGCACTAAGAGATAAGCAAAACAAAAAAACAACAAAACCCCAGAAAAAACGCTGACAGAGTCAGGGATGTGAACCTGACACCTTGGGTGTCAGGGTGTTGAAAGCAGTCCAGATGAAATCCTCCTTGAGTAGTAGATGCAGTTCTGTGGAGATAGTTCTGTAGGAAAGTCCAGTGGTGACGAGATGAGTCCAGTCTTCCTCTGGAGAAAAATCCACTGGAAAGAAAACCTAGCAGGGTCCTCTGGTACTCCCACGTCCTTTCGGAACGGCGCCCTCGGACCAAACTGCCCTTCACTGCTGTTCCCCAGGAGAAAACCTGCTGCCTCCTTTGTTTCAGTCAGTACCCATAAGTACCCAGCAATGAGTTACCCAGCAAAACGACCAGGAAAAAAATTCCACAAACACAAAAGAAACAGATCCAACCCCCAACAGTGTACATGAATAAATTTAATTTTGGAGGCTCCTTTGACAGAGACTAAAGTCTGTGTGAGCCCAGATGAGGTGCTAGCAATGGGTTTGTAAGAGAATGAGTGTCCTTAACATAGTGATGGACTCTCCTAATATGCCATTTTCTTCCTCATGCATTTTGCTGATACTGTTTGCTAGAGGGTGATCCTGAACACTGGTAACTTGTTTTGTAGTACCTTAATATTAAAAATGTATCAAGCAGTTTGCCTTTTCCCAGTGCCTGGTGTCTGTGATGCCTTTTGAACCAAGCACATTATCCAGACAACAAACAGCATGGCAAGGCTGTGAAAACAAACCCTGTTCTGAGTTCAAAGGGAAGTTATCTCCATTTTACCCAGGGCATGTGAGTCAGCACAAGACCTGGCTGAGCTTTCTTTATGTCCATCTAAGTATTGCTATAAAACATTGATACATCCCTATTGATCTCCACAGTACCCTACCAGTGCATCTAAATCACCTGCTAGAGAGGGAAAATAATTATTTGTTTGTTTGTAATTAGTGGGAAACCCAGTTTGAGTAAGGTCAAGCTGCACCCCTGTCTCAGTTGCATCCCTCTGGCTCCAGCCTGGCTCTGTAAGACAAAAACCATTTACAGGACAGGGGCTCTTCCAAGCCAGCAAGGAGTTTTCCCCGCTAGATAACCACCTTCCACAACCATCCTGCATTTGGGAAATCAGGGATTCACAAGGCCAAGTGAAAGCTTGCAGAGTGGGTGGGGCAGCACCTTGCCTGGGGTTGGTGGCTGCAGGGACAGCCCAAGGTGAGTGTCCTCCACCCTGAGCCTCCTGCAGTTCAGGGCAGTGGGAGCCCTGACTGAGCAGCTCTGAGCACCCCTCCCCTGGGCAAACAGCTGGGCTTCCTCAGGCAACTCTGCTCAAGGCTAAGAGGTCTTCTTTTCCTCTTAATGCTGGAAGTTTACAGTAAAAAAGAATTTTGTGAAGCTCTTTTGCAGCCAGCCTGGGCTTCCCCAGAGTGTGGAGGCACAGGATTGGAGCTGCCTGAACCAGATGAGACAGCAGGAGCCCCCAGAGCAGGAAAAGCCACTTAAAGCTCTTCTGCTCATATCTCTCATTGCTGAACTTGCTGTGGGGGTAGATGTTAATTTAATGAGTACTCATTAAATTATCTTACAGTAGCTCAGATAAGTCCCAGCAGGTTCCTTGAACATGACACAGGATTTTGTTTTGTATTGTTTGGGCTTAATTAGTTTTTCTGAGGGAGAGTTATAGTCCTAGAAGAGAAGGGTATGAAAATACCATTGTACAAAACTTTGTGGAGAGGAGTCATGCTCAACTCCACCTATGATCATGCTATTTTTAGAGTAATACTTAAAATATAGTTCAGGTTTCAATATTTTCTCCCCATTCTCCCCAGTATTCTAATTGAATTTTTTTTGGAGATGTTAGAAGCAATAGCTTCAAACAAAGAAAAAAATTGTAAAGAACAAACAGTATATATGACTTAAAGGAATGTAATGGAAATCAAGAAGTTCTTGCAGGCATTTGCAAAATGGGAAAAAAACAAACACATTTGTCTTGGGGCCCATCATAGTTTTCAGATTTCCCACAGATACAGAAGATGAGTTGTTCACAAGACTACAGTCAGTGTGAGCTGGAGAAATGAATTCCACCTGGGATGCACAGCTATAGGTGAGGTGTGACACCTCTAGCAGCAGCAATTAAGGCAAAAAAAATAGGCCTGGATAAAAACCCAATGCCTGGAAGTGTAGAAAAGGAGAAAAAGTGAGAGATCTGAAACAAAGATCTACCTGTGAGTGGTCACAAATGATGTTTTCCAAGGCTGTTCCCAAGGTCAGATTATTGGAGAACAATCTCCTGTTAGAGATAATTGGGGATTAATTAGCAGCAGGGATGGCTGTCCCCAGGGATGCAGTCTTGGCCAAGCTGGCTGCTGGGCAGGAAGACCCTCACCATGTCCAGGGCTCACAGGGGGGTCACTCCTGGGACACCTGCAGCTCCTGTCTCTGGGGAATCCCTCCCCTCCTGCCAGGGGAGATAACAGGTATAACCCATGGATTGTGCAGAAATGGACAAGCCCTCTAGGCAGCCTTAAAGTCCTTTTCCTAGCTGGTGTGGCTGACTTCACCTCTTCCCCTCCTGGATGTGTGATACCCTCCAAACCCTCCTCTGTTACAGGAGTAAAACACCCTGCAGGCCCCCAGTGCTGCTCTCTGCTCCTGCTGCTTTCCATATCACTGAGTGAGACAGCTCAGATCAGGCACACAGTGAACGAGCAGGATGTTCAACACCTAATTTTATGTTTAAAAAAAGATGATTTTTCTCCCCCTCCTTATTTGGGCTAACAGCTTATCAGCATGAGTCAGGCCTGCAGAATGAACACTGTGTTACATGGGTTTACATATAAATTAGCTCCCATTTTCTCACAGGCAGCCTGGGCATTTTCTGCTAGTTTAGCAGAAATTTCCAGTGATTGGGGTTTTGAAGGTCCATGCAGCCTCTGCAATAAGAATACTTGCTGATGTTAGAATTCAGTTTTTATTGGAGATGAGGTGTGGTCTGGCAGTTTATTAACAGCTGAACTGCTGTGCAGCTGGAGGGCAGGTCAAACCAAAGGCAACATTAGTTAAACTAACTCAATACTCCATGGTACATTTATTTTAGGGAAATATGGCAACAGTTTCATCTCCCTCTGATAAATAAATAACGTGCTAGGCTTGAAAATTGTATTTTGAAGGAAACTTTTAGGTTAGTATTTCCATGCTTCTGAAACAGGCACCCAAAGCAGGCTTCAGCCAGTGAAGCATGTGGAGAAACATCTTGAGTCATTTGCCTATAGTGATGAATTTTGGATGAACTGAGGTTTCCAATGGCCACAGCAACTGGAGATATTTACTTGAAAGGCTTTCAGTAAGGAAAGGCTGTGATGAACTCATTCTGTGGATGTGGACATCCCATATTGTGAATAATTCCTGAAGTGCCTAATCCTGTGATAGAAAGTACAGTAATGACAGAGGCAGAACTGCCTCCAAGGGCCATTGCTCAGCACTCTGAACTCCCTGTGGGTATCAGCAGCTTATTTTACTGAGATTGATGCCAGAGGTGTCCAAGAACCACAGAACAGATGCAGCTGGGCAAATGGGGAGCTGTGGTGGGAGAGGGCAAACCAAGGCCTTGGGGGAGATGCTTGGTGGATCCCAGGCTGAGAGGAGAAATTGCTGTTTCCTTTCCAAGGTCATCTCAGAAAGAGGCAAGGAGACCTCCAGAAATGAGCCAAGAATGGGTTTTATTATAGGTCTTATATTTTCCAAATACAAACTCTGTGTCTGTGTGTGTGCTTACTTTTTAAGAGCATGTATAGTACTAACCATGGTAAACCTGTGGTTTCTGGTCAATTTAATGATGCTGTAAAATGTGGTTTATGGCTGACTTTCTCTGTGTTAATGCCTGCAGGAACCTGGGGGACCTTTTTTTTTAAATCTCTAAGAAAACCAGACAATGACTGCTCCTGATTTTGTGGTTGAGAAGTTCCTAATGCCTGTTTTTGTTTATTTGAGGGGTTCTTTTAGTGGAACCCTCAGTGCCTTTCCCGGGTGCAGGAAAGAGGCTGTTTGGTTAGCTTGGTTTATCAAGCAGCTGTATCCACATAAACACTTGTTTTGTTATCTGCTTCCAACACTTCCAGAATGGAACTGGGATCTGCTAAAATTCAAGGAGATCTGATGCAAGCTGACAAATTATTGTAGGAATTTAGTGCAGTGTTGTTAAAAGAAATGAATAAAACATTAGTAATGAACTCTTAACTTGTGGACACAGAACAGTTCTCCAAAATACAGATTGTTTTCATACTTCAATACTTTCTCCATTATGAAGCAATTAACTCTCATCTGTTGTCTTTAAAGAACAGAAGCTTTTGTTTCAAACATGGCATCTTCCTCTCTTCCCAAATATCTTTTTGCAGTTTCTTAGTCTTTACTGTTTCGGATGAAAGACTCTTGTTCTTCTTTGTGTCACAGGAACAAGAACTGAATTCTGATGTTTTCAATTTCCTAGAGCACAAGTATTGCTTAAGATTGAGTTCTTAATATCTTTTTCCCCCCAGTAAAATTAGTATTTATTTCCTTGCCAAGAAGCAATTGCAAAAAATACGGGAATGTCTGCATCTTCATGAGGTGGCATAGATTTTAGCAAATTATTTTATTTACTTCAAATGGTGATTTCCTCTAATCATCCTAGCAAACCTAGATTAGCAGTGTGATATGCACTGCAGAGTTTTGACATCTGTTGTAGATCATAAGTGAAAATGCTTGACTTTGCCATCTTATTTCTACATCTTTCTCTTCCACTGCCTGCTCTTTGAACCGGCCGACAGAAATCAAAATCCAAGTGCAAAAGGGGCTGTAATTCAACCCATGCTTGAAGAAACAAAAAACTGATTGGTGCTTTGATGGAAATGAAATACAATTTACATTTCTTAATACAACAGCAAAAACAAAAATTCAGCAGCAGAAGGGTCAGGAATTTAGTTCTAAGATAGATTTGTGTTGGATTGGAAAACTGCTTCCTGTGTTGGAGGACATAAAAGCCTGATGCACCACTTCCTAATTTAAAACTTATTTGTTTGTGCTAGACTAGTTTGATATTATGAATATTATTAGACAGGGCAAAAAATAATGATTTTATGAATAATTTTAATGATGACAGCAATTTTTAATTGGTGTTGTAACCTAACAGGCCTTCGAGTAGTTTCTGGTGACCCTTGTATCAGGAGACTATTCCAGAATTCTTTGGGCTTTTTTGTTTTCAGGTCCTCTTTTCAGCAGGGCACAAGGTAAATTGTGGAATTTAGGCACATTAATTAAAATTCATTGCTCCTGATTCATTACACTCCATACTTTTTTTCTAATGTAGCCTCTTGCTTTTCCCTGCTGAGGCTGAAAACTTCTTTTTTCTTGTCCAGTTCTTTACATTTCTCAACCACATGTAACTTTAGTTTCAAAAAGAGACAACTTCTTCAGGAAAATTTCACAGCTATCTTGACAAGGCAGAACATTAATCTTTGAAAGGCTGTTGCAAAGGATTTGTCAAACACACATGTAGGTGTGTGGTTTAACCACCAGGCCATGTTGCTGTGAATTTTCAGTTTTGTCATAGATTTTTTTTGTCATGGCTTTTTTTTGGTTGGTTTTTTTTTTTCTTTTTTTCTTTTTTTTGTTTTGAGCGGTACACTTAAATAACTGTGAAATGTGACAGAGCTTAGGCTGAAATGATTCAGATGTGGGATTTGCACTCATCTCTGCCACCTCCCAAGCCAGTGATTCCTATTCTAGATTTTGGAATTATTTGCTCTATTTTTTTGGTTATTTGGTTGAGGGTTTGGGGTTATTCTCCCCTCTCAATAAGAAATGAAAGCAAGTGTAAATCTCAACATTTACAGAATGAAAAATTTTATTTCTGCCCCTGTCTTGTATATAATGTTCATTCTTGGAAATGAATCTGCATAATATCCATTTTGACAGACTGAATAAGCCTTTGGTTTAGGTGCTGTGTAGGTTATCCTAATTCTCACTTTTATTCTTTCAATCAACCCCCCAACCCCTCATTTATTAGCACAAAGCTCTATGGGAACTACAGAATTCCTACTATAAACTCTGCTTCCTTCTTTTTTTTTTTTCCCTTCTGCTTTTTTTAATGCTAGAAAGCTTCAAAAAGACATTTGAAATCCACAGGGGAAAGAGAAATTAGACTCCAGCTGACATGACTGAATTTTAAACTGCTAAATATTTTATAGTTAGATTAGATAACATGAGGTTCCACTAAGCACAGCATCAGGCTGTTTGGGGGTTTTGCTTTTAACTCAATCTGTGCTTCATCATCTTGATCAAAACTGCTGCAGGACTTTCCTGCAAAGTTGAGAGAATTTTGACCTTTCCCAGCATTTCATAAGAGATCTCAGCTTCATGCCTTGCTGATTAGGGTTCCCCTTATTCTTCAGGAGCAGCAGAAAAAAAACCCCAAAGTGCTGCCTTGGACTGGCTCTTTCTGCCTCCAGCTGATAAAGGTGGAGGTGCTGTCTCTGTCACTCTGAAAATAGCTGCAGATGGCAAATCCTGCAGTTCTCCTCTCCCAAATGATGTGGCAATTCTTTATCATAATGCTTCCTCTGACCCCTCTCACAGTCGTGCTTGGAACTTGGGTCCAGGCTGGGAATTCTGCTGGGTATTTTTAATTTTTTTCTTTTTAGAGAAAGATGGGATAATCCAGGACTAGAATGCTGAGTTGGCTGATCCAATGCAAATAATTACATTTTTTATATTTCTGAAAAGATGTATTTAATTGACTGAAGGCAGTGTAGCTGAAAACGCACTCCACTTACTTACTTTGATCTTTTAAATATGGTCACAAATGTCTAAGAGGCTCAAGTGCAGTCAGACAAAGCTGAGACACATCCTAGAGCACTGTGCTGTGAATTCTTTTGGACAGAAGTGGGTGAGGGTGAGCACCAGACATCTGCTGGTGTGGGCCAGTGAACTGAGGGTAATTCTATTCTACTTTTTATTTCCATTCATTCCATTTAGATTGGAAAAATAAAACTCAGTTTGGAAATCTCTCTTGACAACAGCAAAACCTTCCAAAGTGCCTGGATCTTGCTGAGGAATGTTGTTTGTGGGCATGCTGTGCCTTTAGGGCAGCTTTGGGGTTCTGCTGTGAGATGAGACTAATGGGATCTTTCCAGTGAATCTTTGCTTTCTCTGATGCAGCAAACGGGATCACAGACCCCTCAGTCCCACACTGATAATTATTTCTCTGCAAATGGTGATTTCATTTGATCTGCCTGTTTGCTGCATATGGATCTGACTCTTCAGAAGGGACAGAATGTTTTAGAGCTTGAGGATTGTAGCAGAGGCAGAAGAGGCTGCTGTGTTGGAGGTCAGACAGTGTTTTGCTTTTTCCCTTCTCTCTGCTGAAGACAACCCACAGTTCTTATTTCAGCATGTAAATGTTGAGCTGCCACGAGGGCCTGGTGCCCTTTGTGAGGTCACAGTGAGCCAGTGCTGGGTTGCTGGAGCACAAAAACTGTTTGGAGTGGGTTTGTGCCACTGCACATGCTCTTAGGAACAGCAGAGTGGGTGAGAACATGTTCTCACAGCAGTCCCGTGTGGGGAGAAGGCAGGGATCCAGAGGGTTGGGTTTCATAGCAAGAAGCCAATGTCTTCTGTTCCTCATACTCCTTCTGAAGCCCCTCTGTTGGTCCCCTCCTTGCCCTGCAGCTGGTTCCCACAGCCTGCTCTGAAATGCCTGGGCACAGCCCCTGCAATCCACCCACACAGCACTGCAATCCCTCCACACAGCACTGCAATCCATCCACACATCCACTGCAATCCACCCCCACATCCACTGCAATCCACCCCCACATCCATTGCAATCCACCCACACAGCCCCTGCAATCCACCCACACATCCACTGCAATCCACCCACAGAGCCCTGCAATCCACCCACACATCCACTGCCATCCACCCACACATCCACTGCAATCCATCCACACAGCACTGCAATCCACCCACACATCCACTGCAATCCACCCACACAGCTCCTGCACTGCCTCTTTCTCCCCTTCTCTCCTGTGGAACAGTTCTGTGTGCAGGAGCTCCTTTGGCCTAATTTTCCCCTCCCCCTATAGAGCCACCATGTCTTTTGCATTGTGCTGATGTGCAAAAGCTCAGGGGGACATTTGCATATATGCAAAGCTTCACAGAATGTGCTGGGAGATGGAACCTCTTCTTGGGCGAGTTGTTTTCACTTGCTTGCCCAAGAGCCTTCCTCCATCCTGTTCTCTCTGTTTGTTAAAGGCACTTTGCACCTCCCCAATAAAATAGTATTATTTTTTTTCCACAGCAGTGGCAGCTCATTACCCAGTGCATGTCATCTTTTCTGATGAATAAGTCTTTTTCTTACACGTGTTAAGGCTGTCAGAGGTTGGAGAGTGGAAGAGGATGAGTGGTTCCCCCCCAGCTGCTGGGGAACAGCTCCCTCCATGGCACTGGGATCAGAGCAGCTGAACTCCACAGAGGGACATTTGCAGGCCAGTTTTAAAGGAAGGTAAAGTGTTGTGAGCTTAAACAAGGACGAGGCTGTACTGCTGAATTTTCATGGGAAGAGAATATGATTAAGGATGTTTGAAGTGCAGTTGTTTCCAAGGTACTTCTTCAAGTTAAAAGGGAAACTTTATAAAAGCTCAAAAATCATATGCTGAGTACCACACATACAACTTTCAAGTCTGTAAGAATCTGTAAAAACAGCAGAAAAACGAAGTAATTTATTTCAATGCTTGTATTAGACAAACAAGAGGTGCAGCTCCCAGAGCAGTTTCATTAAAATGCTGAAGTGCTGGATGGAGAGGAGAGAGGCAGGTTTACAATTATGCTGTATTTGATATCAGATATTATTGCAGTGTCCAACCAAAGCCACCAACCAACTCCATCAGCAGTTTATATAGATGGAAATGTGCCTCGTGCCACTGCCAGGTTTTGTCACAAATTGGTGATTATGAGGACCAGGCTATTTGAATATCCAGCCTGAGAGGCCTCAAAAAGCCCTTTACTGAGAATGCTGCCAAACTGCTTGCCTTAGGATGTTTCAGCACTGAAGGCACCTCAAGCTACTGGAGCTTTTTGAAAATCTTGGCTGTGAAGTCTGAAGCTGTGAATATCTAATATGTGATGGCACCAGGCCCAGCTGGAGCACAAACACACACATACAAAAACACATGAGAATATGAACAGTGCTAACAAGATAGAGATCCTGTGCTCTGCAGCTGCTCTCATCCCACTTCCATAAAATAGCGTATTGAAAAGGAGAATTTACTCTCTGTCCATTTCTCCTAGCCTTAAGGCTTAATTCTGAACTTTATGGGACTTTCTGGTTTCCTCTGTTTTTCATCTCCCCTTTCAACTTAACATTGTCTTTTAGTTTTATTATCTTGAAAGCTCAGAGAGACTGAATTTTATCTGCAGGGAAGCTCATTTGTTTTTAAATGATTTTCAGTCTGAAAGTTGGGAGAGTACAGGCAGCTGTAAAAAAAATCACCAACGAATAAAGATGAGTTTCTTGGTTACCTGAAAACAGAAACAGCTTCAGAAGGAGAGTTTAGAAGATGAGATTCTTTTGGGTAGTTGACAATGATTTTGCACCTCGAGGCCTGTTAAACAACAAGAGGCTCTTGGATTTCTCCACCTCTCATTGTCAGTCAAACCCTGAGCTGTGGCAGGACATGAGCTCTGCTGGGTATCAAGCAAGTGTAGGAGATCACTTCCTCTGGGGCACTCCAACAAAGTTGGAGTCAGCTTTGCAGCGTAGCATCTCCCAACACTGATGGGGGATGTGTGTCCCACTGCTCTGATCTGGCAGGGACAGCTTGGAGGGTGACAGGCACACCAAGACAGGGACCCCAGGCCCTGGGTGAGGCACCTGGCTCTCCTCAAGGGCTCTGCTGATCCCTCACTGAAGGGGAGAAAGGACAAAACTCCCTGTGCTCTGGTGGAAGTGTTAATTCCTATCCCCAGTGATTCCAGGGAATCAAAGTTTGGGAGTATGATGATACAGAACCTCATTTATCCCTGAGTTTCCTTTGGCATAAACTTCATTTCATGAAAAAGGAGCGAGCAAGTCAGGAAAATGATATGGCTGTCAGGAGATTTTTATGTTTTGAGAGACAGGTGATATTAAAATACTTTTTAATGGATGGTTAAGCTTAATGTGATTAATAGATCATTTTTGTGTTCTGCAGTTATGGTGATATATAGGAAAAAGGAGAACAGGAACCCTAGGGAAGTAATATTTTCTTCCTGGTTTTTTTTCTTCTGCTTTTTTTAGTTTCTTCTTCTTGCACCTCTATTTTTTTCCCCTTCTGTTACTTCACTGACATAGTTTTGCTTTTAAGAAATGATAATTGTGAAAAGAAAGAAGTTTAAAATTATGGCATTTCAAAGTTAGTGTTCTAATATTTTCTAAGGAAACTCAGATTGCCTATGTTTTCCATTTCAAGTTTTATGCTGTGCTGTCCCTGATAAGAGACTTCAGTGGTTTGAATGAAAACCAAAGTATTGGCCTAAAGCAAGAAAACTGGCAAAAAACAACTCAAGGCTGTCTTTTAATGGACAGTGTTTGTTCCTTTGTGTGGTGATTCCCCCATGACTGTGATCAGAAATTCTAAGGACTGTGGTACCTGCAAGTAATCTGGTACAGAGGCACAGTGGGAGGAAAAACACTGCATTTGATCTGAGGGATCAAACATTTTGGGGAATCATCTGATCTCAAGGATATCTGCTCCTTTTTTCCCCCCACATTATTTTTTTTTAAAGATGCATCCCTAATCAGGCTTTGCCACTGCTCTGTAAACAGCAGGCCTGTTAGTGATGCTGAAAGATGAAGAGATTGGCAAAGAAAGACAGGGGAGCTTTTCTTCTCACTTGTGCTTTAAATATTTATTCTGGATGTGTGCTGGACCACTTGCTTCTGATTTGGAGAAAGGGACCTCAAACATGAGGAGATACAAAAGCAGAGAAGTTTTATGCAGATTGCAGCTGGTGTTTTTTATGTTCCTGTATCACATCCTACCTGCTGGGGACAGAGAAGCTGCTCCTTTGGGACCCAGCCCTCGTCCAGTCTTGTCCCCTCTCTGGCAGTGGCTGGTGCTGGACTCCTCCAGGTGCACAGGAGTGGGAGGGCTCTTGGAGCAGCACTTTTCCACTCCTACAGGCTGAGCAGCATCTTCAGTGCTTGCCCAGAACTGCCAGAGTTTGGGTGGGGATACTCAATCCTCTGCAAAGCCTTCCCACTCCTGGCAAAAGGTGCTGTAAGCATGAGCCAACCTTCCTTTCCATGGAGTCAAGCAGCATTCCCACCTCTCTGTCCTTCAAGACATCTGAATTTTTGTGCCTGCTGAAGCAGTTTCCAAAGCTGTGAAAGCATTTCTGCTATAGCTCTATTAAAAACCAAGCACAATCAAGACAGGCTTCTTTTTTTAAAGTCTTTCAAAGGTAATTTCTGACTTATCAATGTGTCAAGGTGCTTGGAACAGGTTTCACTCTGTGTATAGCTTGTAATTCCTTCTAGCCTTGATATGTATTTAAAAATGAAAGAGTGTAAGTGTATTCAAAAAGGAAAAAGTGTAAGTGTATTTAAAAAGGAAAAATTGTAAGTTCTCCATTCAGCTTCACAAATAACAGCTCACAAATTGCACATGGGATGATTTATCACTGGCTAAAAAAGCAGTGGGCTTTCAACCCTTAACTAGGTGTTTTCTGCATAAATCCATCAGTCTGACACTGATCTAAGGTGCTGTAAAGAAGTCACACACAGCTCTTCTTGTTTGTTGGGAGCATCCAAAGTTGACTTTCTGACTGCACAGCAGAAATATTCTTATTTGCTACTTACATGAGCATAATTTTGTGACCAAATTACTTAAGTCAGCAACTAATTTCACTGCTGCCTCAGACCTGCTTTAAATGAACAGGTATATTCATCAATCACCTCCCTTCTTCTTCGAGTACCAGCCTAATCAATACTTGAAAGAGCTGTTTAAACACTTTCCTATTAAAAAGAAAAAAAATTGCAGGTAGACAAAACAGCAGAATAAATATTGCAGAGAATTTTAGGGACAGGCATTGAAGTTTGATGCTGTTCTGCATTAGGACTTTATAAATCACTAAGCAAGAAGGATTATGCAATGGTACCATTCCAGCCTAAATTACCAGGGCATGGTGATTGCAGAGTTGTGGTTGCATAGAGACATCTGACAGCTTTGGAGCTTGGATAGTTTTTAAAATACCTCAGTGCAAAGGGATCACGTTTTGCTGAGCAGTGTGAGCAGGGAAAGCACATCCCTGTCATAAAAGGCAAAGGAAACTCTGTGGATGTGCTCTGTGCTGGCCATCAAATGCTCAGATGCAAAGTGTTCTGCTCAAGACTTCTCTGTGCTGGAAAAAAGGCCAGGAAGGGGTGGAATAAGGTCTCTGGAAGAGCTGTGGTGTGCTGGGTCTGGCAGACCCCACCACCTCTCCGTGAACCTGGCAGGTGTTGGTGCAAAGGCAACACTGTGGGCTTCCTGCAAAGAGCTGGGTTTGTATTTCTGAGCTGGTCACAGCTGAGCTCTGCCAAAGGTTCCCTTCAAAACCTGCTGGCTGCAAAAAGTGAGGAGTTTTAAAATACAGGAGTTACTGTGCAGTGATGCCCAAGCTGTGCCAAAGATGTATTTATGGTTTAGCTTTTAGTTCTGATCTGAGCAACGATTGTTGGCACAGCACTCTGGGCATCAGGGTTCCAGCAACATCAGGGGTACCCACTGTGTCCTCACAGGGGGGGATGTAACACAAACCTCATGCTGAGAGCTCAGGGGTGGCTTCAGTTTGCAGGAATTCCACAGAAATGGCCACTGGCAAAAGGATAATGTGATTAATCAATAATTAATCAATTATGTAATTGATAGGTGATGATGCAGAAATCTTTGCTACCCAGTTAAAACCCATAAGCCCCACAGGGCTCTGGATGCCACTGGAAGTTACCATTGTCCTTTTCATCCTCTATTTTGCAGTGTTGAGGACTTTCTGGTTTATTGATTTATTTTCTGCTCTCAGCTCTTGTTCTTGTGCCGCCTAAGAATGAAGTGGCTAAAACGTGTTTGCAAACCAGAAATGCTAATTGTTAGAAATATAATTATCATTTCTTTTGGAAAATTAATTAGAAGCCTGAATTAATGCTTTTATATCATGATTCATTTAAAAGAATTGTTTAGTTAGATATAAGCTTTGTTTGCATGTTCAGTGTAGTAAGACTGAGTCTGAAGTTCTTGCATGAACAATATCCTTCTCTCTCCCTCTTTGTGTTTAAAACTCCTTACCTACACATTTAACAAAATGAAGGTTTAATAACTTCCTTTTCTCTCTCTAAATGTACCAGTTAAGTCATAGTAGTCTATTTTCCACCTGTAAAACTGCATTTACATGCTTAATCACAAAATCTCTTAAACCCATTATTACCTGCAGCAGGGGCTTTTATAATCAGATTTTTTTCTCTTTAAAAGTAAAAAGATGCTTCATTATTCAGAAAGTGGAGGTATCTCTTCTGAATACTGTGTAGAAGAGGACATGCTGCTGCATGTTAAAGAAACATGAGCTGTGCAGATCAGCTTCCCTGTGGAGGAGCCAACAGAGAACCAGTGTATTAAATGCAGCTCTTTATTTACATACCTCTGTGAGTGCTGGAACAGAGGCCACCACAGAGCAAGTACTCTGACAATTCTGCCTTCCAGAAATGCCATCCTGAAAGCTAATGACACCTTTCTGGAAGTCTTCTCTACCCTTACAGGTTTAGAGGGTAGGAGGAAGTCCCAGGAAAACCAGCCCTGCTAACCATCACTGATTTCCTCCAGGGGTGACTGCTGAACAAAACTTCAAACTAACAGCTGTCTGTAAAGACTGAAGCCTTCCTCAGGTGTTAGGGAAAGAGTGATTTGCCCTGAGTGATGTGAGCTCTAAGAGAGAGAGTTTTCTTTGCAGTAGTTATCCTTTGTACCATATCTCAACTCCTTTTTTCCTTCATTTGAAAATGTCTGGGGCTGCTTTTCTTCTTCTGTTTGTGTACACTTTTAATACCTGCCAAAATCAGTGCCTCTAAGGAAGATTTCATTTTCCTCAGTGCAGCAGGGCACAGCTCTGCCATCTAAAACCCTGGGTTGGCAAAACAAAACCAAAGCTGAAAGATTCCCACCTACTGCTCCTCTAAATCCCTGTTGATCTGTAGGGAATTGGGAGAAGAGAATTGCTCCCTTCAAAGACAGGAGCATTCAGATGAGGAAATTTTAAAGCTGCACGTTTGTTTCAAATGGATCCTATTTAGCTTGACAGTAAAAGAGCCACGGGGCTGAATTTTATTAGACATTTGTGCAACAGGCATTAAATGTTTCATGTTAGGAATATATTAAATTCCATAAGAAAAAAAAAAGCCACATTCAGAACAGATACAGAAAAGGAGTAGCATTCCTCTGAGATTTTTGTGCACTGAAAACCTGAATATTGAAAATATAAGTGATGAAGACAATACAGAGATTTTTATCACATTTCCTGCCTTAGCTCTGCTGGATGTTTTTTTGTCTTGTTTTTATGTTTGGGTTTTTTGGGGGCTTGTTGTGGTTTTTTTGTGCATCTGAGTTTTTGCCTGTTCAGAAAAGCACCTTCAGAGGTGTCAACAATCCCATCATTCCTTCAGCTCTTGCCATGAACTTGCAGGGCCAAGCCTTTTTGAAAAGCCCGACCCAAGCTAATGCTCTCTGAGTGGCGTTAAAATCAATTTGGAGCATCAGCCCTGAAGAATCAAATCCTCCCATCCTCCCTTTTGTAGCCTCTTTGATTTGGGTATTGTCACGGATTTGTGCTCAGTAAAGGTGAGAATTCTGCCTGTTTGCAGAGAAAGCAGCTCTTGGGCACAATGAAATGATGGAAATGGACCTGACTGAGACAAGATGGGGGAAAACTGTGCAGTGTTGCAACTCCCTGACTTGAGCTTGAATTAAAGGAATCTTTTCACTGCAGGTGACTGTAATGTTTTGCACCCTCAACTCTGAGAGGAAAAATATTCAACAGAATGGAGGTGTGGGGCAGTTTCTTGCTGTAGTCTTCACTGTAGTGACATCACCATGTGGTGGGGTTCTCTTCTGCCTGCCACTAATTGATGAATGTTTTCAGGATAGGATCATTTGGAGGGTTTTGCTCCATATCCTCTTGCAATAGCAAATAAATGTTCCTCAGCACTGAAACAATATGAGAGTGTTCAGACCTGGGGAGTGATAGGCAGGCAGATACACAGATTGCTAATTGCACTGCCCATAATCATCTCCATTTCATAGACAACTTACACCCTGCATTCCTCTGCTCCCATCTGGCTCTCTGCATTCCTGCTTCTGCCTTTAGCCACACAGCATTAACTATATTATAGATGCCAGGGTGGAAAAACATCATCCTTGGAAGCTTGTGGGGGAGGAATGGTGAATGACTGGCATTAATCATGCTGCAATTAGATTTCCTTGTTGAGATTTTGATAAGTCTTTGGGTGACCAAGCTAACAAACTGCCAGATGCTTCTCATCACTAAACTCTGTGCTGGTTTGTATCCACCCTTCTCAATAGGAGTTTCCTTTTAGCAATTAGAAGAGTAATCAGGGGGCAAGGATACAAATTTGTGTGCTGTGTGTGGGTGGGATCTAACCTTTGTGGGTTTAGTTTTGATATCATGGCACCTTCAGTGACAAATACAGTGTGACTGGAGCAGCAGTGAGAGGGCACTGCAGTCCCTTGGGGTGATGAAATAGAAATTTTGGACAAATACAAGTTCTGAGGGTGGCATGGGAGCAGTTCAGTAAAACAGAAGACCTTTGCCTATGTGGGGTAGCTCTTTTAATCTGGTCTAAACTGTGTTAGTAATAGAAAAGAAGAAAATGTCTTCCAGGTCTGTAGGCAAGAGTTAGCTTTGAATACCTTCCCTGAAGCATCAGCAGTGACATGTCTGAAGGGTGATGTGACATCTTAGCAGGTGCTGAATCACCCAGGATGCTTTCTGCAAGTGGGAAGCCAATGTGACTCATGTTTTAGCTCCAGAGGTTTCTCAAAGCAAAGCTCTTTTGACAGCAGCAGTGTGGCTTTTGTGTTATCTTTGGTTTATCAGAGGAATTATATCTTAGGTTTGTTATTAATATTTCATTTCACTATCTGGAAGCCCTGACAGGTTATGACTGTTTGCTCATATCAGTGACTCCAAATGTTGCACGTGGACTGGATTATTTTCAGAGGCTCTGTCAAAGATGTGGAACGAGGCCTGGACCATAACCAGATGTAGAGGGGTCTAAATATATTATTCCAATCTCTGTATCTTTAACCAGAGTAAAGATTTGCCTTAAAGATGGCCTTACAGTGTCTTAATAGTGTTCTTTTGCCTGATGTCCCCTCACAATCATTTTATATTTCCTCTTGTTCCATGTACAGTAGCAAGTGCTGACTTCCATTCATATTGTGGGAGCAGCAGGGTCATTTATAACCCTGGCCACTGCCCTGAAAACTGATAAAAGGGATAAACTAAGGATGGAGTGAGCATTGCCTATGCATGACTGACAGGATGTGGAGCAGGGAGAAGGACAGCTCACATCTGTGCTGAAGTTGCTAATTGGCTGGTGATATCCAGGACTTTGATTTAGATCTTCTCTTCCTTTTCTTTGCTGTGAGAGGGCTCTTCTGAGTTTTCTTGCTGGCATTTTAGGGATGATGGGCACAGTCTATAAATAGTGTGAGCCATGGAAATGGTTCTTCCATCCTTCCTAATCTAATGGGTAGCTAAGCATCAAGTTTTCAAGCACCCCACAGGACTATTTTTTTTCTTCCTTAGGATCCTGATTGACAGGATTTTTCTCTATCAGTTTTATCAATGGCTTCATGTCTCAATCATGTTTCTCCAATTCACTGTTCAAGAAAAACATGCTCATTGTGCCTGAACTTTTGAATGTCCAGGTTCTGGCTGTACATTTCAAAGTCAATCTAAAGCTTGAATGCTTTATTTACCTGAATAGATAGAACATTTCAGCAGGTTGTTTTCATTTACCTGCACCATTCTGATGCAGATCAGAACTGAAGAAGAAACCAGGGTGGCAAGGAAATACATTTCTCTAGTTCCTGGAGAATCATCAGCTGTGCACAGCTGGCCTCAAGAGAGAATGGGCACTTCAGGCTTCTTATTGAAAGATAAAGGAACATGCTGGTTACTGTGTGATTTATCTGTTCAGCTACCCTTGTCCTTCATATGCAGTTCTTATTCTTCCTAATTTTATGTGGTACTTAAGAATAAACCTTTATTGCTTATTCATCCTCTTAGTCAAGGCAGAATGAAAAGTAAATCTGAATTTCCTCCCCCCTCTATCACCAACTTCACTTTGTCTTGGCATTCAGTAGATCTTGAAGGAAAGAGCTGAGTGACTGGGTCACACTGAGGCAGTAACAAACCAGATGGCATCTCCATATGTGACAGACCAGGAGGTTTTGAAGCTGTGCATCTGCTTTTAAGAATCAAGTTTAAACTGAATTGACAGTCCTGTCAGATGGGCAGCACAGAGCTGCTCCAGCAGGTGATAAAGCTGCCACAAGGCAGAAGGCTGCTCTGAATTTCCCAGTCTGGAGTTTGGGTGCACTCAGATGAAATCTGAATGTGAACAGGAAATGCATAGTGGTGTCTGGCCAGGCCATTGTCTGAGACATGCCCTGGAATTAAAGTCAGAAATTTGTCTAGCTCTTGCAGAAGTATTTGGAATGTGCCTTCTCTGGAACTGAATGACCATTTTTACTTCTTCAGGTACAATGATAATGTTTTGTCAGCAGAACCCAGCTTGATACAGGATCCTTGTCCACCTCTGACTAAGGGATTTCTGCATTCCTTACAAATCAAATCATTGGGACTGTCACAATTTTATGGACTGTGTTATTAATAAGACTTTGTAGCATGTCCTACTTAGGAACAAGAATGCAGGTCTGCAATTCTCTGTGCCCTATATACCCAGCAAAGGCTGTCCTGCTGCACAGCTGGGCCAGGGCTGCTTCTTGCTAATCAGAAAACCTGAGGAGTGTAAAAATAATCACCAATTTCTGCTGTCTGTAAGGATGGATTTGCTTCATTTGGTGCAATGTCTCACAATAGTATTGCTTGCTTAGGCAGTTGCACAAGATCCATCTTTTGTTCCCCCTTCCCTGGGATGGCAAATACTTATCAGGAGTTTTTATTTCTGCTGAAGGCCTACATGGCTTTATCCAAAATCCATCTGTGCATTAGAAGATGACCCTGTATGCTTATTTGGACTATTTTCAGTATTCCTATACTCTAGGATAAGGATCATTATCCTGAGTTTTGGTTTTATTTTTGCCTGCATAATTCTATTGAAACAGTATAATAGAAGCTAGATGCAATTCTGGAATACAGCTTGAAATAATTAGTGGAGAAGGATTTCTAAATTCAGGAACATGTTGTTTAATTTACTGGAGGAATTTGTTAGGAAAGCCTAATTGTTTGCTCTGTAGCATCACCATCTTTATCTTTTATTGCATAAATATTTAAGAGGAGTCCCTTTGTGAAGAAAATGCAAGAGAAAAATATTATCATACAACATAAAGAGCTAATAATTTATTTGCCACAGAATTGTTAATACTCTGTGTTTATACGCCACTTTAATGCATTTTGTAAATCTTTCAAAAAAAAAATAAATTAAAATGCTGTGAGCTCAGGCATTACTTCCACTGCTGTCTAGCATCAAAGTCTTGGCTCAGCAGGAACAAAACCAAATTTGAAAACCATACTATGTATATTCTTCCTTCACTACAAGTGCCTGTTACACGTGAAGTGCTGCGAGGAGCCAGCAAAGCACATGCAAATTGCAGAGGGAACCATGCAAAATAGATTTTCCAAATGAAATATGACATGTCATGATAACTTCCTAAGCACTCAAGCAAAAGAGTGCAGCAAGACCCAGGCAAGCAGGATTTGCTTGCCAAAGCTTGGCATTGCAGTGACACCCAGTGCAGCCCAGGAGAGATGAACTGTGCCAAGCTCAGCTCGGGTGTGGCATCAGGAATTTCTTCCCTCCAGAGCTCCCCACTGCAGCTCAGCTGTGCCAGGGAGCTGGCAATGCTCTGCTCCTCGGTTCTGGGTAGAAACTGGATTAAAATTCAGGTTCTCACATCTTTTAAACAAAATTCAGCTGTTTAGAAGTGTTCCAGATGTTGGATTCCATCTTCCATCATGACACCAATGGGAGAGAGGTTTGCTTTATTTGTTACAAATGAGTTCAACATATTCCTATCTTAACTATAGGCTTAATTAGAAGGAAAGATCAATATTTAGGATAATAAAAGCACACAGATAATTAGAATAATAAAACTCCAAAGATAATGAAAACAATTAAACTGGGTGACATAAGAATTTGGAATAATCTTTAGTAGATCTGGGATTTTGATTATAGTGAAATATTCAACTCTGCGGTCAGAGACAAAGAGCAAAAAAGCATTCATAACTAAAAATGGCAGAGCTGAGCATTTCCCTTCTTATTCTTCTGGACTGTGAAAATCTATTTATCTGAAAAAAAAAATTAATTTTCTTCAGGATCAGTGATGATCATCTGCTTTCCCTTTTTGCAATGCAGGCAGCAGTGTCACCTACAGTCCCAATGTGAAGAGCTGTAATTTTTCAGGAGAGATCCACCTGCTAACTGCAGGTTAAATTTCAAAAGGCAACAGAGATCTTTTGAGCTATGAGACCATTGAAACATCTTTTTGGTAGCCAAAATTTTCTTCCATTTAATAAAATAGAGGCATGGGGCTCATCTCCCACCTCCCCTGGCTCCTGTTTGTGCTATATTGTGGTGATAAGCTCTGGGCACTGCTCTGTTTGTGCTTCTTCAGCCCCTTTCCCACTGATCCAGAGCACCACTGGTGAAATCACTGACACCATTCAGTTGTGGGGAGCATCTCACTGTGGTTTCCATCATAAGGGCTTGGTGGCCAACTTGAGCTTGATTCCTCCCCATCATTTCAGACTTCTGGTACACCCAATTCTGTGAATGTTTCCTCTGGGTTATGATCATCATCTCACAATCTTATGTAATTCCACCTCTAGCATAACACTTTTTTTTTTTCTTTTTTTTTTTTTTTTAGCTGATTGAGTTTTGGTTTGGTTTTTGTTTGTTTGGTTTGTTTTTGTTTGTTTGTGGTTTTGCTGGTTTTGTTTGTTTTTGTTTGGTTTGTTCATCTTTTTTTTTTATTTTATTTCAACCACATAGGTGAAAACAACACCAGTGTGGACATGCTGAGATGTGCTGGTAGAAAAGAAACTATTATCATTCCTAAAGAGGAAAAGCAAAATACTTATTCTTTGCAACAGCTTTCTCAGCCAGGGCTCCTGCTGGGTTTATGTTGTTTTTTGTTGTTGTTTCTTCTCCACTTTCATTAAAGCTGCTACCATCTCTTATTTCTGAAAAAATAAACTTGGATATTTTAGATTAGTCAATAGCAAAGCATCCCTGGAGCTCTGAGCAGCCACTGCTGCATGTGGCTGTGTATTGGGACCTGCAAAAATAAGAGGGTGACATCTCAGTTGGAGCCATGGCATTGTCACCTTCATTCTGAAATTGAGAAAGGGAAAAACTCTGCAGACAGGGAAGTCAGGCAGGGAAGGCTTCTAGTGCAGTGCCAGTGAAAAGGTGAAGTGTGAGCAAGAAAAGCAGAGGACACTCAATAGCACAGCTATAAAAAAAAGCAAAATTATGCTCAAATCCTACTTGGGGATGAAATGCTAAGCAGGGGAAGTGGTAGCAAAACATAGGATTGTGTGACTTAGTGAGAGTTGTTGGTCTGTAGGCAGGAGAAAATATCTGTGACTGCCAGTCTTACAAAATCTTTAAAAAAGATTTTGATTTTTTTCCTCTCTTTTGGTTAAAAGAAAGCTTTCCTGACAAAAAGAAGCACTGCTTTTCAGTGAGAATTACTTGAGGATTTGTGGCTGTGGAACAATGGATCGATATTTGTTTGCTAAAAGCTTCAGTTAAAGTGGGACAAGAGGAGATTAGCCCGATGATCTGCTGGTTGTCCATGGCTATAGATTTCTTGTTGGTAGCTGGAGAGGTTTATCTTGCCCCCCCTGTTCAGAGCTGAGCAGTGATGTGGGACAGATCACAGGAATTACAAATAAAAGCTGTAGGTGCCACAGGTGCAATGGTAAAGGACTTCTCCAGGGGGGCAGTGTGGGCACCTCAGAACCTGTGTGTGCCCTGGACAAACTGCACATCCTTCAGTCTCCCTTTGCATCAAAAGAAGCCTGAGCAGGCAGAGGTTATGGGCTTAGAGTGAGGTTAATCAGACTTTGGTTTTATAATTGCTGTGCAGAGATGCCACAGAAACAATGAAGAAGGCTCAGTCTTAAAAGGGTGCATTAATTTTTTTTGTGGCTGATCCCTTGTGTCCAAAACAGAGCTGGGTTTTCTCTCAGCTAGTTTTGCCCAGATGCTAAATACCAGCTCTAGGGGTTTGACAAATTGACACTTGCTACAAATTGCTCAAAGATCCACTAAAATCAGGAAGGCTTCAGCTGAACACAGAGGTTTAACCTCGTGGCTCAGACTGTGGGAGATAAGGCAGGATGTGATTTCCTCTGAGATTCAGGAATGTTCAGGTTGGAGTGCACCACACAATGTTTTTAATCTGAGTTTTTCAATGCCATACAGTTAGGTCATTTTTATACCAGTTGGATTTGTTCCAGTGTTTGTTTGTATTTCAGCAGGGAATGGCAGCACTTTTTTTCAGTGACGTGGATGTATTAACCAGAAGTGTCTAATTATCTTTATTGATTAACCTTATCTTATAAAGAAGTAGTCACTCAGTAGAGCAGTCTGTATCCTGTACACTGCAGAAAGAGAAAATGATTAATTTACTCCCTGGATTGTACTGCTCTGTATGCTGTGAGAGTAAGTGATGGATAAAGGACAGCCTGCACTGTCTTGGGGCAGAACAGTAGGTCAGAGTCATTATTTACCTTTTGAATATAGAGTGAGAATTTCCTCTTTTTGCAAATCATGATCCCAATTCACTTGTGTACTGGGAGAGGCAGAAGTGGGACACACTTGTGTTCTGCATAGATCTGTGTATTTATAGAGCAGCACTTACAGCAGGTCTGAAGGAGATGTGCAGGGAAGTAGGACCTGGGATTTCTGAGATGAATTAGAAAAGCTTTCTGTTAAAAGTCCATAGAGCTTTACTGTTCATTTCTTTGAAATCTTCAAACTGTCTTCCTCTGTGATGCCAACAAAAAATGACCAGAGCCAGAGTTCATTTTTGCTTACTTTTTATGTCAGCCAATAGCACCTTGCTTTATTCCTTGTGATCCACCACTTTTTAATCTGATAAAATGATTGGAGCTCTTGCCTTGGTCTGTGTTTGTAAATCTTTAGCGCAGTAAGATCCTGTTGTGTTGTGAAGGATCCTAAATGCAGATTAATGACACAATCTGACCTTTATCCAGGTTTATGGGTGGGGTGTGTGTGTCTGGATGGTGTGTGGGTACATTATAGTTTCTATTTCCATCTGGAGATGACTTACAAACATCAGGCAGGAATGCTCATCCTGCATTGTAATTATTAGTATATTGTTGTATTTATTGCAATGGAAACAAAGTTATATAAGCAATAACCAAAAAAAAATCCCAGAAACAAAAAGGTTAACCCAATAATTTTCTATCAGTGCCTTGTGGGTCGAGAGCTGAAGGTTTCACAGCATTCCTTGCTGTATTTTTCAGACTCCCCACTGGTTTGTCCTCTTATCCAGTGTGTCTCAGGTTTAGTTTCATTCTCTGCAAAACTGAGATTCTCTTCTAGGCATTCCCTATTCTCAGGTTTCATTCTGCCTTTTGTGATCCTGTTTTTGTCCTAGAGGCAGTCTTACTCCTGTTGATGTCTGGAATGGAGTTATCTTCTTCTTTTGTTATTTTGCCTCCTTTACACATGAGGGAGAGCTTCCTTTCCTGCAGCTCATCAAACCAGGCCCCTCCACTGGGATAATCAGATTTTCTCCTGCTGCCATCCCTCTCCTATTCCCAAATCACTGCTCCCTTCCACTTTAGCAGGATCTACTGCAAACACTGTTACTAAAAGTGCTGCATTCCCCTTCATGCTGAACCAGCTTCCCACTCTCTCCTGGATCTGTAATCACTCACCTGCCTCCAAAGGAACTCTGGTGTCCCTTGCTGCCCAGAAAAATGGGTTCCCCTTGATCTTTGGGGCTCTGAGTGCTCCCATAGCATCCCAAATCATCCCAAGGGAGGCTGAATGCATTCATGCCTGCCCTTCTGAAAAGGCTGGATGAAATCATCTTCTGATGAGCCAGATGCTTCTTGCTATTGGTAATACAAATGTACCTGAGTCAATTTTGTCTTTGAGTACTTTCACTTTTATTACATCCCACTTAATATGCTGACATTTTGACCCATGCCATACTTATGGAAAAAAAAATCAAAAAACAACCTAGGGATTTTATGTGGGTTTTTAGGGTTTTTGAGGATGCTGCTCAATAGTGATTTTCCATATTCTGGGAGCTGATGACTTTAGAGATGTTCAGAGATTTGCCTGTCCTTACAGCACACCTGATGCCTGCTTAGCAACTTCTGCCTGTTGTCCAGAGTACCTATTTCTGTCTCTAAAGGACATGAACTCGGTGCTCAAAAATAAATCTCCTCATCGATGTAGCCCTGACGTTTATGATTTCTAGCAGAGTCCTATTCATATATTTTTAATTTAATTTTTACATTATGTTTATTTCAATTACACAAGTATAAAATCATGAGATTGAATGAAAAAGTAATAAAAGGGCATTTGCATTTATCAGAGATTCTGTATCCTGCACAGAACTATTTTTCTGTCAGTCAGATCTTGTTTGCCCTGCTGACATGAGCAGTAGCACTCTTGTGACCAAAGAAGAGCAGGAATTTTCCTTCTGTGGGGAGAAAAGCTAACCTGAGCAGCACTGCTGCTAGAATATTCTGTTGATTTGAAGTCTTCTGGTTATGAAAGGCAGCTGGGGTTTGTTCTTCAGACATTAAAAGGGAGAGGTTTTTTAGGTTTCATCTTCTGTTTTCCAAATTTAACCCACAGCATTTATTTTAGATGATTGTATCACACGATATAAAGTAAACTTGTGCTAGATTAAAAGCCATTTTATGGAGTTTACACTTTGCTGGTTTTACAGAGTAGCATAAAACATAAAGGTATCTTGGGATTTTTTGTTCCTCCACAAGAAATGGAGGATGTTTTGCTAGCTGCTTGAAAATGGAATACCAGAATGTGTGCTAGTAGAAAATAACCATTTTGATCATGTTAATGCTGCTCTGTGGGGCAAAATCTGCCTCATGAGGGCAACCTTAAATTTTTCTACTATTGAAATAATTATGTTCAATTACAATTTGTAATCCAGGGTTTAATTTAATCCACGGATAAAATGTGTGCTTTGTCTTCATCTTCACTATCCAGCTATTAAATGGAACAGAAGGGAAGCATTTATCACTGAGAAAATTTGTTTTTTAGAAGTTTGTGTTATAGCTTTGCTTCCATCAAGTTCTATAAAACAAGGGCATTCATTAGTAGGCCTTGTCAGGAGTGTGACTGGATAATCAACACACACACACATTTACTGCTGTTCTTTCCACATTTTTCCAAAGGCACTCAGGATGGGGAGGTGCCTGGGGGAGGTTTCCCACTTCATCCTCAGGCTTGGGCTGATCTATGTCCACACAGCAGCTGGAGCAGCTGATCCTGTTTCCTCAGGATTCCTCAGTTGGCTTTAGGAAATGTGCAGGGGGGGAATGTCAGGCTGAAAACTATATTGTGGAAAGGTATGGTTAAAAAAAACATTTGACTGATCTTTGGGGGAAATGTGAGACCTGGAATGGTGTGAGTTGTGGTTCAGGGTAGCCCATGAGCCCATTTACAAAGCAGGAATCTCTAAGTTGTTTCTAAAATAAATAAGTGTGGTTGCAGAGCTATAAGGGCATGTTTGGGAAAAGGCAATACCTTGTAGTGTCTTTATTTTGTCCCTAATGAAGACTAAGACTTGACTGTGGGGTTAGACTGGGACACACAGGCAGCAGGCTGAGTTCCTCCCTCAGATGTGACCTGCACTCCTTTGTGAATTTTGCTGTTCAGCTTGATAAACTTCTGCAGTTTTTCTATTACACAGGACAAAGCATCACTATTGATTTTTACAGCCTGATGAATTTTATTTCTGTTCTCTTGCAAAATCAGCACAAAGGGAAAAAATCACAAATCATTGCACATAACTATGGAAAATTTTCCAGCTTAATGAAAGCTTTGTACTTACGTCTGAAATTTTAAAAAGCACATGTGCTACTATTTTTTTTTCTCTGGCAACATCATTGTTTTAAAACAAACTGGTTGCTAGTTTGGCCATTTGCTGTGTGGAAAATCAAACTGTCATGAGCTATTGCTTGTGCTTTTCATCTGATGAGGGAAACATGAACATGCAGCTCTGGCTGAGTGGGCTGGAGGAGGAGTTATTGAACACAACCACTCTGGGTCTCTTCCTCCAGTGAACCTGCAGACATCAACCCTGGAATCAGAGCACTGAATTCTCCTCAGGAAACCAAGCCAGCAGGAGCTTTGCTTTTTCAGAAATCTCAAAACCATATCAATTAGGAGAGGCTCTTGCTAAATCACACATTGACATTTTGCTGCCTGGGAAAGCTTGGGGAAGGCTGACTTGAGCATTCCACTGGGTAAGGGGAAATCTTTGCTTCATATTGTGATGACATATTAATATATCAGGTATTCAGGAGCAATATAGCCACAAGAAAAAGAATTTCCTCCTTTCTCCTAGACTACAGACCTATTTTTGAGGTGGATTTAAAGACAAGAGAAAAACCTTTCCAAACTATAAATTAATGGCTCAAATATTTCTAAATGAAATTGGAACAGCGTCTGTGGTGTTTTATTATCTTTTGCCATACAGAGCTGTCTTTGAAAGGGGAAAAAAAGCTTAGTAAAAAGTAATTTCAGAGCCTTGACTGCTTTTTGATTACAATTTGGGATTACTGTTTTAATCACTGCTTATCAAGTAATACCACAAACCTCAGAGCATGACCATCTCTCTCAGGGGAAGTCAGATTTAAAAGCCAATTTCCAGCAATCCCTCCTCTTTCTTCCAAACTCCTCTAACAAATATGGAGGGATAATAATCTGTGATATTACAAGAGACCCTAAGCAATGCATGAAACTCACTGTGTTCTCAGATTCCTTCTGAGCTGTCCTTATTGTTGGAGAAGAGGAAATACTGGTGTAAGTCAGAGCCTCCACTGGAGTGCAGGATCTCACACACTCACCTCTCCCAGGCAGATGACAAATTTGACACACACAAATGTGTCCAAATGGAGCATGAGCTTGTTTTCAGGGCAGGTCTGAAATGTGTGCCTTGCATTTGTGTGCAAAGCTCTGCTGCAAAATGGCTTCATGCACCAACCAAAGCTCCTGCAAAGATGTGGATGAGCAGCCACGAGAGATACTAGAGCTAAAAGATGGATTTTAACTCAAAGTTACTGATATTGCATGGTTTTCCCATGGCTGGAGATGGGTGAAGCAGAGTGAAGGAAAAGGGAATCCTTTTTTTCTGGAGTGCATTAGGGTGTTTGCAAGGGGAAAGACCCCTCTGTAAAATTTAATCAGGTGCTCAGTGAGGATCTAAAGTGGCCAAGATCAACTCTGGACCTGTTTTCTTGTGTTTTCCCTGTGACTCTGTCTCACAGTGGAGCACCATGAGCCTCGCTGCAGGATCCCTGGTATGTCTTAGTTCCTCCAGATAAATATTGCTGCTCTTTCTAAAAGAGAAGACAAAGCCTCCCTCCTCACTCCAGAAAGCTTGCATCTAATTAAGGTAATCAGATTCATCCTGGCCACAATTAACTTTTCTCTGAGTTATTCAGATGCTGCTCAGTGATGCTGGGGATGGAAGAGGACCAGTGGATCTTTACATTTCCTCTCTGTAGAGAGCAGGTTGTGACCTGATGGGAGATGATGCATTTTTTATCAGTGTTGCTGTGAGTCATCTTTGCCACAAGGCTTGGAATGTGCTGCTGCCTGCTAAGGAGTCTCCAGAGCTGGTTCTATGCAAGAGATAATTTACATGTGGTACAGGAGCTTGTAGACAGTGTTTGGGGTGTGTGTACTATGGGTGAGGAAAGCAGGGCTCACTCCCAGGCTGGTGTTCCTGTGAAAAGAACACTTATAAATAAATCTCTGCTTTTGTTTGTTTGTGTTTGGTTTTTTCTGTGTTATATCCACAAAGAGAGTTTTGAGTGAGGCACTGGGTAGTGCTAATGAACTGATAAATGGCTGGAAGGGATAAATTGGTGTACATCCATCTTCCTGGAGTAACAGAGAGCTCCCATTACCACTGTGCACATCCAGATTTTACCTACAAGTGACCAGCAGTGTTCCATGAGTCAAAGTAGGAACAATTACAAAATCTCCACAAAATATTCTTTCAAAATGAAGTGAACTCCTTTATCTGTGGGTCATCAGTCACAGTAAAACTGGCAGGGAATTACAGTCTGGAAGTCCTGAGCTTGTGTGTGTGGTAGTCTACTGAGATGTCTGTGGTACAGGAGCCCAGCATTCTATCCCTGCTTGTTTCTGCTTGTAAAATTAACATCATCTTCATCTGCTCTTTCTGCCAGCCTAAATCAATGTGCCAGCCAGCTCAAAAATTTAAAGAACAAAACCCTCAACCCTGTTAAGAAAATACATCAATGCCAGCAGCTCCTACACATGAATGAGCCTCAGTAAGCAAACCACTGAGCATGGGTGGCAGAGGAGGAGAAAAACAAGGAATTGATAAAGAAATATATTTCACTTTCAGGCTTCTAAGACATTGGCTTAAAAACAAAAAAAGAGAGCAAATAAACCCAGTCATTTTTTAAAATCATGAAAAACACACTGACAGGGCCCTGTGAGATGAAGTAGTTTAAGGGTGGGGGGGTTGTCTGCAGAGGCAGACAGAAGGTTTAGGCCTGGGAGTTATTTCCAGTTATTGTTCTGGGGTTCTAGTCATGTTCCTCAAATATGGATTGACCTTAATATCTCTAAAAGCACCATTTCTGAACCTCTTACTACTTGTAGTGTTCAGCTAAGGTTTTGGATAGGTGTGTTAAACTCCTTTGTTTTTAAGATAGCTGCAGGAAATGGTCTCTCTTGTTTGGTCATTTAAAATGCCAAAGCAAAACTGCCTTGAAATTCAAATGGTTTGTTGGTAATTATGAGTCAGGGCAGAGGATTTCCCTCTGGAGAGACAGCAGAGTCAATGTGCTCACAAGTGAACAGTCAAGAGATTGTCTTGATACTGACCTGGCGCCTCCCAAAAATGAAGCAGGGCTTCAGGACAGAGATGATTCAGGTGGGAGATTACCTGAAAATGCTGGGGCAAAAGATATTTTAGCATGTGCTTTGTGGGGGCAGGACACATTCACTGTGTCAGAAAAAAAAAGTGGAGGCAAAAGGTTTTGATTGTTGGCACCAGTTCTGTCAGAAACAACCTGAAAAAATGGTTCAGTCTTTCTGCAGAGTATGTTGTGTTCAACATGAACACAGTATTTTATGAAACAGGAGCACTGGCTGGCTGCTTGATTTGAAAGGAGGTTGTTAACAAGTCTAGGCTTTCATCAGAAAGGTGTAAAAAAAATCCTGATACCTTTTGTACCATCAGTGCTGTGAGTCTGAATGTGCTGTGCCACAGGACCTGCCGTGGGGGCCCACTTGGATCTTCCTGCATGTGTCTGCAAATCCTGCTGCACAAACACAGTTCCCTATAGCAGCTGAGTGTTTTCCTACCCTCCTACACTGCCCCACAGGGGTCAGATATTCCTGTTTTCCTGCAGGGCAGGTGATGATGTACTGAGGGAGAAATATAGGGCCAAATTTATCAAATCCTTAACTCGTCCCGAGATCCGCGTCCATTTGCCGGCGGGTTTTGTAAGTGCTGCACTCCCAGCTGCAGGTGCCCATCTGCATCTTCAGAGGTCTCAATACTGCTTTGGACCTATTCCTGGGAGACCTGTCCAGACCACAGCATTAGTTCATTGCCTGTGGGAGTCTCAAATGTGAGACTGGAAATGCCAGCCTCACTAGAGACGTCAAGGGATAAGGCAGTGGCATGTGGATGTGGCAAGAGAGGGAGGAAAGGTGCACCAGGGGACTTGGGTACATCTTCCTCCAATTTCTTGGTGAAGAATGATGTCCATGAAAAGCTGAGTTTTGAGGGCTTCCTCACCCTGAACAGGCAGAGGTTTTCTGGCCTTCCCTCCACTGTGTTCTTGCAGTGTGAGAACATTAGGACAAGGGAGGGTTGCCATGTCTGTCTGGTGTATTGCTCACCAGGAACATGTTTGATTTATTTTGCTGTGTAGGTTTTTTTCCCCGTGCATCCATAGAAAACATGGAATAAATGACATAGACTGACTGAAATCGTGTCTCCCAAGCCTCCTCTGAAAACTTAATTAAACCCACAGGGTCTTGTTTGGGGGTAAAAAACCAGCAGGATGTGGTACTGAAGACCAGCAAATAAATTGTTGATGTTTCTTCCTACTTCAATTGTGCTGCTAGGGATGTGAAAAAAAGTAAAAATCTATTATTTCTGCCTGACTATTCTATCATTAGCACCTTCTTTTTGTTTTATCCATGACTTCCTCTTGAAGAAAACTGCACTGGGGAAAACAGAGTTTTTAAAGGTTGGACTTAGGCTCATAAATATACAGGCAGCTTCTCTGTGGAGCCTGAAATCCGTTGCTGCTATTTTTCATCCAACAGATCTCATCTTACAGGCTGAACTGGAGACTTTGGATGTGGTTTGGAATGCTAACGTGACTTTATGTGACACTGGGACACAGTGGCTATGGTGGGGGACAGAATCCAGTGGCCTCTGTAATAAAGCTTAGCATGCACAGCCCATTAACCATCCTTAATCCTTATCCCCGGGTTTGGTAACTTATCTGTTCCAGGAAATTGTGGTTTATATTTTCAGTGATCTATTGAAGTAAGACCCCAGGTGAACTACTGAGGTACAGTGACCCGGCCAAGGTCACATGGAAATCTGAGCTGGAGCAGGGATCTGGAATGCTTTTTCCATTGGGTTGGGAATAATGGATGGGGCTGAAAGAGAAGTATGTGCCCCTGTCAGATCCAGGCAGCAAGCAGAATACAGGAACATGGAATAAATGACAATAAATATGTGTAATGGCTATTGGATTATGCTCTTTTCTGATTTAGAGATGGGGTAACTGAGAGGTGTTTCTTAAAAACTTTTATTCCATTTTCAGTTTCATGTGAAGGTGAGACAATACAGCTGTTACAATTCAAGCTATTACAATCAGAAGCTACGTATTTCCTAATTACAATACATTGTGTTTCTTGGCCTATCAGCTTTAGCCACACCATGCTCTAAATGCCTTAAAGCCAATCATCTAAAATTACCTCTCATGGGTCCTGCTACAATCCATCTTTCATAGTTCTATTTCTCCAAAGTGCCTACTCTTGTTTGCAAGGTCATCCTTTGAAACTTGTTCCTAGTTCCATCTCTCTCTCAATGTCTGTCCTACTCCATGGCATTTCTAAGGCAGCTGTTCTTATTCTGTGTTCAGCAGATCTTATTCTATAACATTTCCAAGTTACCATTTCTTATCTCAAAGTTTACATACAGATGCATATTATGTGAGTCTTCTGTCAAAATTTAAAAATTCTCTACAAATTAATTTCCCACACTGAGCAAGAGAGGTTCTTGAGATCCTGGCAACCACAGGAAAGACGGAAAATTTTATCCTGGGCCTGCCCTTCCTGCTTCTTCAGTGGTGGCAAAGTCTGGAAGTGACTGGTACCTACAGCTGACAGTGGTATTTGCAGTCTTCACCTCTTCTGTGAATGATGTATCAGCCTAATAAACAGAAAAAAAGAGGAAATGCCAGTTCCAGAAGTGCTCCATATCACTCTCTGTGCCTGTGGGACGTGGCCAGGCAGGGCTGGCCAAAGTCCCTCGTGGGGGAACCAAGGAGCTTCAGCAGGACATGGGTTGGCACAGGAGGAGACAGGTTGGCACAGATGGGGACAGGATTCCTGAGCACTTCATGTCTGGGCACAAAGCCCTCTGGCTGATCACCTTTAATCTGCCCCTGTGAGGGGAAAGGGGCCCAAATTCTGCTGCTGTAGGAGCAGCCAGACAGATTGAGCAGAGAGCAAACTGTTTCCTGCAGGGCCTTGCTGATGCAGTGGCTCAATCCTGCCTTCATATATGTAGACATTAATGGAAAGATGCTGTGGATTGGCTTTTTTGGACACTGGTTATAAAACACGATGGTTAGATTCAGTCTAAATAATTGCTGCATTTTCTTTTTCTGTTTAATGAAATTGAAGAAGGGGAAACTTCACATCTTCTGTTTTACATGTAAAAATTTCTCTCCACATTTCTCTTCAGAGCCTTTCCTTTCAATGGTAGAAGTACAAGTGGAGGACATGCAGCTCTTGCTGTTGTTACATGGAAATGAATAATGGTTTTTGGGCAAAGACCAAACTCAGTTTCCAGAAGGCTGCTCTTCCCTGCCCATTCATCTATGTGATATAAAACAAACCCAAAATATACAGCAGGAAAAAAAAGGACTGTTTAGTATTCAGAGCTTCAAATACATTTAAAAACATTGCCTTCACCTAGGAACTAAATTATTTCTTCAAGAACTGTACAGAGAACACTTGGCTTTCAATTTACAGCATGGTCTGTTGGAACACTGCAGTGTCAAGTGTGCTGAGGCAGGATTGCTGAACTTGTACCAGTAAAGGTTTCTGAACAGCACCTTGCACTTCTGCCATATCAGAGGGTGTGTTGGAGATTCAGATCAGGAGACAGACTTTCTGATGCATTTTCCAAAGCTGTTACAATTTCTGGGGGATGAATGTTCTGAGAGAGAAGATGAAGAGCTCGGAGCCCTGTGGTTTAAGCAGATGTTCTTCAGGCTTTGTGTCTGAGCTTTATTGGCTAAACTAGTTAATGCATGCTTTGGTTCCTGCTTTTTAAACTGGGATAACCACCCCTCTCTTAGACCCTTTCTCCAGCCCAAATAGGGCTGGAGAGAAATATTTCTAAGATAAATAAGTTGCACATTCTCAGTTCCACAAACAGGAATTACAGGGCTTTAATGTGTTTGAGTGAGGCTAAGACTCAAACACATTAAGGGCTGATCTGAAATAGCTACAACTGCACTATATACAAATATGAGGACAAAACTTTGTGTTTCACCAGGACTGAAAAAGTTGTGCAGTCCTGTGACGTCCCCTGCCTTCCTTTGGACAGAGTAGAACATTTTATTATCTCATTTATAATTTCATCTATTGAATCTTTGGCCTTCTGCTGATGTTACTAATGTTCATAGCTCACAAACAAGCTAGAGTTTGGGAAATGAGAAGGATTTGCCAGATCTTCATGGGAATGTGTGCTGCTGCTTTATGCTGGAGAACTGACCTGGATAATGCTGGGTTCTGTTTCTTTAATGCTACTGGCTTCACTCATTCCTGAACATATGAGGTATTTATTCATTCCAGTTTATTAGAGAAAAATTGTACCTGAAGGCTAATTTCATTAAGACCTTTAGAAGCAGCAAATAGCTCTAGTAAGTTAATCTCTTAAAAGGAGAAAAAAAGAATAACAAGGGAATCATGCCAAATCTAATTAAATGTAAGGGGGACTTTGTTGTGGGATTTTTGTTTGGTTGGTTTGCTTTCATTATTTGGCCTCTCCTTAGACTCTGAGGCCATTTTGTTAATGGCACAATGGCTGGCATGTGCCCTTGCTGCCTCTCCTGTGATGGAGGAAGATGTGCAGCATGAGCATGTGGGAAGAGACCGTGCACAATCCACTGGGGACACAGAGGTTTCCACAGCAATTTTGTGGAAATCCATAACAAATGCATTGTTAGGTTGGTTTATTCCTTCTCTTTCCTGCTGTGTAAAGTGTTTGATATTCAAATTAAAATGGTGCTTGTTTAGGACAATTCAGTTATAGAATAAGCCTGGTAATTGGTGCCCGTGGGACTGTTTACACTCTGCTTGGTGTAATCTACTTATGGAAAATTAATGAAAGGCAATTTCCTCCTCCGTTGTAGCTGTTTTAATATGTACACTGTGTCGTTTCCTCTTCCAGCTGAAGCTTCAGATGGTTGTTTGGGGACAGAAGCTCAGACAAACCAAGGTGCTCCCCAAAGAGCCCCTTGGGCTTGCGGGCGGTTTTGGCGCGAGAGCCCCGCAGAGCAGTGACTCAGCATGCTCTGAACTCCAAACTGTTCCTGTCCCCAGGAGCAATTTGCTATCAGTTCTTGACTTTTATTTATAACAACTTGTGAGACTTCCCAGTGGCAGCTGTGCTGAGCTGGGGGTTTGTCCAGCTGAGCTGTCTGGCTGTCCCCTCTGGAGCGCAGCACAAATCTGTACTCAAATGTTCAGATCTGGTGCTTGCTCCTGCCCCAGCTCTGGGGAGCTGCTCTGGGAGGGGACACAGACTTTTCTCAGCAAACACATGGTCTGAGTCTGAATCTCCATTGATCCAACTGTAGGTTACTTGTCAGTTTCCTCGAGCAGCTGCATAAGCCCTCATTGTAATACTGAGGGGAAAAGAAAGGAATTCTTGCACACCTCTACATTCTGTGATGTACTCAGTGTGCAGCAGGAATCTGATGGGATGTCAGTAGCACTTCTTATACACCTGTAGAAACATTACTTTCCCTGCAGGTTGGTGAAGGGAAGAAACCTCTCAAAGGCCTGAATGAAGCCTGGGCTAAGGCACTGCTATCACTGTGCTCTGATTTCCTATTTCCCATTTTGTCAGACAAAGGGAGGAAAGCCAGCATTGCTTCTTTACTCAGGAATATTTTCTAGCTGTTTCATAGAGAGATGATTCTAAGTGCAAGGGTGGGTGTGAGAAATGAAGGATTTCAGTAAGTACCTGTTCAATTTTGCAAACAGTACTGAAGCAGATTTGGGCTGTGGGATACCTGAGTCAATATGGCCAAAGCAAAGAGCTCCAGTTCCAGAGCAAATAGCAGCAGCAGAACTGGGAATACTGAGAGTAGAATAGCATTGTTTTGTTATTCACGGTGGCTACAGATAAATTTGCTGAGGAAATACCAAATGCAGAAAGCTGGAATTCAAAGAGGAGAATGAAATCAGGATGATCCTGGAGAAATTACTGGTCTGCTTTGCCTGAAAGGGATGTGAAATCATTGCCTTTTACCTCAGCAATAAAGCATCAGGGGTAGCATAGGAAATATGCTCAGTTTGACCTAGACCTATTACCTAGATACCAGCTCTCCATTGTCTCACCCCAAATTCCCTTCCCTCCTTCAGGCAGTAGACAGACTCTATTTTCTTTATCACTTCTAAGAAATGCTTTTTTCTTTCTGTGTTCAGTCAGGTTTCTTATCTAGACTGTCACACCTTCAAATAAAAAATATTGTAGCCTTCTCTCAGTGTCCTTAAAATTGGCATAATTCTGCCTGACCCAGACACAATTACAAATGCTGAAATCATCTTCCTGATTCTCACTTTGTCTGTTTTCCTGGGAGCTCCTTCAAGTCAGGGCCCTCCTTTCACATTCTCCTGCTAAGAGATTATTTAGGTAACATTAGGTTGGCCAAAAGAGGTAGATGGGGAGGGGAGGAGATTATCCCCTTTTTCGTCCTCCTTTGTCATCTCCCAGATGTATTTGTGCCTGAATAAATAGCAGGGGACAAACTCTCCTTAGATATTGATGTGGAAAACGTGGAAAAACTCACTATTGTGCATGGTTTCCTAATGTGAAATAGTTGTTTGGGGAAGGTGCTGTTTGCTAAAGAGGGTCCTGGTCAGAGCTGCTGTGCTTTTTGCATGCCCAGAGCCCAGAGCACAGGCAGCAGATGCTTTGCTGAGCTGTCATTTCCCCCAGTTCAGCACCATGCCTGCTCTACAACCCGTGCAGCAAACCTCACCTGCACAGTGCTGTGTCTCACATTTAAAAGCTTGATGTATTGCACACGAGGCCCAACTCATAACAGGCTGCGTTCCACAGCTCATTTGGTGTCGTTCTGAGAAGCATCACTCAGCTGCTGGCAGTCAGATCCCTGAAAGCAATGCTTCATTTTGCATCTCGGTCCTTTGGAGGGTAGGGAAGATTTACTGCCTGCAAATAATGAGGATGGGTGAAGTTGTGTCCTAGGGAATGGGATGGAGGCAGTGAGCTTGAGAGATGAGCAGCTCTGGGGTCACCTGGGTGTTCCCACTGGCATTATCAAATTGAGATGAATCAGATTCACTCTGCCTCCCCACTCAGTCGTGGTCCTGTGCAAGAGCTGAACCTCTCCATGATGCAGCATCTTCCCAACATTGGGACATCTACAAAATGCCATTGGAGATGGGCTGAGGGGGAGAAAAAGAAACCTGTAAAGGTTTTTGTTCAGTTCATCGAAGGGAGCTGAAAGGAAAAAAACATTTCCAGAAAAATAACTTCTCCTCAGCAGTCAGTTGAATGTCATTGAAATGTTCTGTCTGTTATCTCCAGGTGATTGGCACCTCCTGCTCTGGATTGAAGGAAACTCTTTGTTCATATTAACATAACTTTTATCCTTTTGTCACTTTTGAAGTCCCTGCAGACTTTAATTTTTGCTTTAGGCACGGTGAACTTTATTATAATTTCATTTGAAGAAAATAATGAAAGGGACTTGCATGAGAAGTGTCCTGTTTCCTCAGGACTCCTGGGTTCAATGACCAAGACCTCCAGTTGTCCTTCAATAATTCACACCTGGTTTTTGCTATGCATGACATTCTCTTTATGGATACTAAGAGTAAATGGTAAATATTCATCCACTGCAGGAGCTGTGTTGCACTTCTTACCATGCAGCTTCCCAGCTGTGGAAGGCAGAGTGCAGTCTGTGCTCCACTGCAGCACCTAGGCAGTGTTTTGTGAATGGGGAATTGTTTAAACAGGGTGTGAGAGCTGTCATGGGATGTGCTGGGAGATGGGCAGTGACTTCCCATGTGATGGGTGTAATGATTTGAATGCAAGGGCAGGAGCACAGAATTGTTTTGTTAAAATGGAACTTCAGGAACTGCAATGACAGGACAAGGGGGAATGGCTTCGAACTGAAAGAGGGAAGGTTTAGATTAGGTATTAGTAAGAAATTCTCTACTGTGAGGGTGATGAGGCCCTGGCACAGAGAAGCTCTGGATCCCTGGAAGTGTCCCAGGCCAGGTTGGACAGGGCTTGGAGGAACCTGGGCTAGTGGAAGGCGTCCCTGCCCATGGCAGAGGTTTGGAACGAGATGGGCTTTAAGGTCTCTTCCAACCCAAACCCTTTTGTGGTTCTGTAACTTGGTTATCTCTGATTCTGGGAACTACACAGATGAGCAGTTATGGTAAAATAGTATTTTGCACAAGGAGCTTGTCTGAAATGGAGTAAGAATACGAGAAGAGTAAGAACACAAGAAAAGTAAGAATATTTGGCTCCATGGCACAGATCTTTTAAGCAAGTAAAATTTAAGGAAGCAAGAAAGGTCTCATAATGGGTACATCCCTGTTCCCTGATTATTTTCTGCAGGTTATTTGGAATAAAATACAGCAAAAAACTGAGAGTACCTGAAAATCACTCCACTGTCCGTAAAACTTATGACAGACACTTTTCATTTAATTCATTCAGGAAATCGATGTGTCTTACAGAATCATTTGACTGTGGTCGGCAGGGAAATGATGAATATACATGAAAACAGAATTGGATTAATAATTTTTGACAGGTAATATAATGCAGCTGTTGCTGAATGATATTAACAAGAGAAGGCATGTTAAGTCCCAGTGTCAGAGTAAGGCTAGGTGGTTATAATGTCTGAATAAATTTCCTGCTTTGACTGAAGACTCTGGATGGCAGATGGAGATCGACAATATAAAGTTCCATTAAAAAGTCCTTTGCTTTGCTAATTCTTGACTCTTTTACCGGTCAGTAGTCTGCTCATCGATCTTGGCTGACTGAAATAGAATTTCCCCATTCTGTCTGCCTGAGCCAATACATTTCATTTGCAATATACTGAGTTGTGAAAAAATGGGAAACTTCACCCTCCTGAGATCAGCATCCCAGAGAAGGCTGTGGTCATCTGGGCAGGGCAGCATATCTCTTTTAGCTTCCTTCTTTCCCAAGTAAGACTGAGATTTTTAGATTTCTGTCTTCAAGGTTTACAAAATGGTTGTAAATTAATATGAAAGACAAAATTTTCTTTGTGAAAGATGTCCGATTTGGGTTTTTGCAGTTTTTCTATTCCACTTTCTTTGTTCCTCTCCTTTTAATTTCCGTTTGGTTTTTTTCCCTAACCCTCTAGACCATTTGTCTCTCAGGTTTCCCTTGTGTGGGATTTTTTGCCCCCAAATAATGCAAAGCAATCAGAACTCACTTTAAACAACCTATGAATACCACCTGGAAAAGGATATCACATGTGCTGTTTCTTCCAAAAGACAGAAAGGTGGTGATAATCACATGTTGACACTGTTCATAGAGTGATGAGATGAAAAAAATACAGTGGAAGTTTTTCTGCAGAAGCTCCTGTCTTCACCCAGCAGACACAGAGCATCTCCACAAAGAACCTGCTGTCTGAAACTGCCATCTCTTGGGGGGGTTGTGTTAGTTTTGGTTGTCTGCTGAAAGCTGAGAATTGCTGCAAGCAGTGAAGTGAATGGCACATGGAAAAGGACCTGGTTCAATACTTTTTATACCAGTAAGAAACAGTTAACCTGGTGAGAGGCTGGAATTAATTGAACTGTTCAGCCATAGCTCATCCACTGCTCTGTCATGAAACCATCAGAGCTGCCATTTTATTACTCAGCCAGGGCCTGGACGAATATTTTAATGAGCCAGAGGAGATAAAGAGGCAAGGAATGTAATAGGTAGCACTGGAATTATACAACTCTTATTATAGCTTGTTTCAAAGATTATTTTAATTTAATTGATCAATTAGATAAAATTATATACCAGCACGCTGCTGGCACAGGCTTGGGTGGGTGCTAGCAGAATTTGTAATGTCCATCATATCAGTCACAGATATCTTTAAAGTGATTTACATGATGGAAAAGAATGTTTTTAATTAGAGCACTACTTGTTATCTTTACAGGATTATTTAAAAGAGCACTGGGATCAGCAGCTTGATAATGTCCCTGTAAGAAATAATCTGCCAAGTGTATAATCCATAGATCTTGAGATAGACACATTTTCACTGGCTTTACAGCTTCACACAGCCACCTTTGCAGTGATTAGAAATAAAATCACATTAGGAGACTAACCTTCATACCCAGGTTTAATTGCTATCAGTTAGAAACTGGGTTTTTTTCCTAACGTGTGATTTGTTTTCCCCTTCTTCTTGTCATATTCATCTTTATTCTTTCAACACTTAGCAACAATTTCAGCATAATTTGGTCATGCTAGGCTTTTAATAACATAGTATTTAAAAATAAAGAGACTTTCTGTTCACAGTTCTCTCTAATCTGCAGATTCTCCTCTTGTTTTGATAACTTTATAGCCTCTTCCTTTCACCACCTTCCACTGCTGAGTGATCTTGATACTCTGGACTGCTAAAATATGGAACATTTTCTGATACTGCTCTTGTACAGAAATGGCACCTTTCAGTGTCATTTCAAAGCCTCTCTGAACAGAGCTTCAGCATCCTGTGTATTAGGAAAACATCATTGCCAGGTAAACATCATCATCAGGCAAACTACTTACATCCAATTAAATTAACTGTTTTCAGAAAGTATCTGATTTTGTCTAGCAATTCTTTCTCTTTTATTCACAGAAAACAGCCCACACTCTCTTTTTACCCAGCTTTTAATGTCACCTTCTTTAGCTTTTGTGTCTAATAGATGCCAGTGTTTTGCAAATGTACATTTGACAAGAATGAAAAATGCTTTGTTTAACTTCTCCCCAAGAAAGGAAAAAAACCCTAATTGTCTAACTAATCCTAATTCTGGCAGTTCTGCTGCAGCAGAGAAGACACTTGCCTTAAGTAGCGCAAAACATGTGATAAACACAGCTAAAGATGGATCTGGGTGACTGATGTCAGTCAAACCCTGGCCAGGCTTTGCTGTCTGAGAGAGCAGCTGGAAGAGGAGGTTCTGTGCTGAGCCCTGAAATATTTCTGGAGGGCTGAAGTCTTCCCTGGCCTTCAGCTCTCTGTGCTGCACGTTCCCAGGAACACAGGAAATTGATGTTTTGGTAACTCTTTGGAAGCATTCAGCTGGGTGAGAGGGTAGGCATTCTGCTCAGGAGCTCTCTCAGTGTTCCTGTGTGTCCAGTTTGTGCTGTGATGAGCTGAGTTACTCTCCAGACACGCAGGACAAATGATGTGCTGTGGTTTGAGTGCCCCCTGCCAAGCCCTGCCAGGGGCTGTGTGCCTGGGTGGAAAGGATGCATAGCAGGGGAGGATTCTGTCCTGGATTCTGCCATTTGCCTGGTTTTCAGATGTTGAAGTGATCAGAGTGGAGAATTGCCAAAGCAGAGCAAGGCAAGTGCCTGCTGCTGCTTCCAGTCCTCTGTGTGGTGTGCGTGTGATCTGTGACATGCAACCATGGACCTCCTCTGGGTTTGTGGCATTCAGGGAACCTCTGCAAATGTTGGGACACTCCCTGCATGACAGGGCAGCCCAAACTCCATCCAGAACATCAGGGTTCCAACTTGAACCTGTCTTTTCTCATTTTGAGCATTTTTTTCATTTACCTTGCACAGGGTAAAGCAAAGGACAGCACAAGACAGACATGGGCTAATCAAGCTGTGACCTGAGTTGTTCTTCCAGCAGATTGCAAGATGAGATGTATGCATACTGCTGGGGTTTTTAGGGCAAAAAATATACATTTCTTCCCAGTTTATTAAGCTTACATTATTTTTTTCAGGGAGGACAAGATGGGTTGAGGAGAAGAACCTGAGGATGAAATTGTTTCTAACAAATGTTCTACATTTGCTGTGTGGTGTTGTAAAATAGGGCAGGCACTTGCAAATAGGAAACTGAGATGGGGGAGCAGACATTTGCAAATAGGAAACTGAGATGGGGGAAAACCTAGGGGAAAACCTCCAAGTCCACAGCAGCTCCAGGAATCTGTGTAAGTTTCCATGAATCACGTGCTTTAAACAGATCTCACTGGTTTAATGCTAAAGAAGAGCCAGGCTGTGGTGGGGCCCTGCAGGAACTCCTGTCATGCTCTTTTTTGGGGTGTTGCTGCTCAGCTCTGTGTCCTGCTTTTCCTGAGCAGGAATACAACCTGGAAGGTGACTCCATGAGAGCAGCCTGTACCTCCTGAGAGCTGCAGGATCAGACAAGGGATGGGGAGGCAGGAGCTGTGTCTGCAGCACCATTCCTTCTCCAGGCCCCTCACTTTGTGCCAGTCCTACACTGAGCAAAGGCTCAGGCCTGGTCATGGCTAATTATGAGGTGAGTGTCACCTTTGGTTAAATTTGATGCTTTTTTTAAAGACTTCAGGCAAAACATGAGATATGCTAGGACCCTGAAAACAAGAAAACAGACAACCCCCCCCCCCCCCCCNTCTTTAAAATGATGTGAGTAGTGTATCTGATTTATGAAAAATGTATAAATGTGACTTGGGAACAGCTTGTGCTTTCACACTAAATAAAAGGAGAAGACAGAAGAGGGAACTTGAATGTCTGTGAGCATACTCATGTATACAAATGACTGTCATAAATCTTTTTGCATGATTGCTTTGCTTTGTGGCATCTCTTTGGGGAGTTCTGCAGGGAAAAAGAAGCCCCGCAGTTTGGGAAACTGGAAAAAAAATTGCCGGAGAAAATGGATTTGCTGATATAATTATGCAATTCATCTAGAACATATTTGGTCTGCTAATGAGAATGGAAGGGGAAAGCCTCAGCAGTGCTGTTGGTTTAAGGGAATTGAATTAAAAGACCAAACATCCTGGGTGAGACTGCTGCAGCCTCAGGAGGCAGTGCTGGCTCTGGAGGGAGTTGGAGACAGAGCCCTGCAAGCCCTGCTAGTGTCTTATGACTGAGGAAAGAAAATACTTTATTCTTGCAAGATGGGCTGGGGAGAAAGCAGATTTCTCAGCTGGCATAAATCTGCCTTGACGTTGGTGTTCTTTCACATTACCTGCAGACGTGGTGCACAGCATCTCAGTTTGGGTCTGAAGTCACTCCTGATTGTGGTGCAGCTCCATCAGCCTGGAGCTCAGGGTAGGGTGCAGAGCTCCCCAGAAAGGCAAGAGGAAGCTGGGAGAGCTCATCTCCCCAGGGATTAGTGCTGCCATGGCCACAGGGGATCCTGCACCCGAGCTGAGGCTCCTCTCTGACTGCAGCAGCTCTGAGCTCCTCAGAGCATTGCTCCCCTTTCTCCTCAGGCTGGAGGGTGAGTGATTCTTAGTGATCCTTCTGATGTGTGAAGTAGGAGAAAGTGGAGGAGGTCATTCAGAAAGACGGCAGAGAGAAGAAATGAGCAGAAAGACAATGGAAAATAAACAGCAAAACTGTTCATGCCCTTCTAATGTGGTCAATAGTATTGTGATTTTGCAGGAAAGCTCCATGTTCTACAGGGGGAAGGTCTTCCTCAGCAGACCCAGGCTAAGGAAGTGTGACTGGCAGCTCTGTGCCTTGTTCCTGCCTCTGATTGTGTGGTCCTGGTGTTGCCCTGAGCTGTACATCCCACTGTTGCATATAATCTTGCTGGGGACCAGGGCATACCTGAGAGGTTATTAATAGATTGCAGTGAAATACCTATTAGTTGGCTGGACTTTTGCATGCTTGTGAAATAGTTAAATAATGTAGAAAGAGTATTAATAGTTATTAACAATATTAGTGATTTAAAAAAACCATTAAGGCTACAATAAAGTATCCCTCAAAAGTATATTTGGATAGCAAGGAAGGATTCACTCTGATGGTGTTGAGGACTTTTTGCAAACCATGGTGGATGTGGTTCTCTTCTGTGAGAGGGTGTGTGCATGTGAGACAGAAGAGCTCAGAGCAGCACTCATGATGGGCCCTGGTGCCTGTCCTGAGATGACCATGAATGGTGCCAGCAAGTCCAGCCAGGCTGGTCTGTGCTGCTCCTCCTCACAGCAGCCTCTGCCTCCAGAGCTCTGTGCTGAGCTGAGCAGCCAGTGGCCATCTGCACATCCCAGCTCCAGACCCCTCAGCTCCCTTGGACCTCTGCTGCCTTTGGGGAAGAGCTGCTCAGACTTCCAAGAAGGTGAAACTCCAGAGAAACTAAGTATTCAGTGAGAAGAGCAGTAACCACATGGAAATGCCATTGCCTTTTTGTTCTGTCATTGAACATTCTGTCATGCAAAAGGGAAGAAAAGCAAAGATTACAGCAGAGGTGCTGTTAGTATGGGGGAAACAAAGTTCTCAGCTGCTACGTGCTGTTGTGGTTTTATTTTTTAAGGAGCTACTTATACTAAAAGCAAAAATAATTGTCTTTGATAGATATTTGTTCCTTGCTGTTGAAAGCCTCTCAAATTTTGAAAGCCAGTAGAGAGTCCCTTTGCTTTTCTTCACAGGGTTTTTGATGTAGCCATGAGATTCATGTTGAAAAGGGAACCACAGGACCTGCTCTGTGGTTTTCTCATGCTGTGCTCAGTTCCTCCATCCACAGCATTTGCTCTGGCAGCTCCCAGCAGAGCCAGGCCTGGGCTGACTGGTGAGCAGAGCCAGCCTTGGTTCATCTACCAAGGCATTTGTCTGAGACTTTAAATTCTCCTCTAAGTCCCAACTGCAGCTCTTGGAAATCTGTCTCCTCTCTGGCAGAAGGAGCACAGCCTCTGAAGGGTCAGGACAGGCTACCTGTGAGCAGCCACCTCATGTGAGAAGCAATATTTTGGCCCAGAGGCTTTTGCTAAAGGGAGGGAACCACATCCCAGTGCTTTGTAGAACAGAGTCACAGAAGAGAGGGTGGGATGTATCTTGCTGTAAACGCCATCCTGTACTCTTTTGAAATAATCTTTGATAACTCAGAGAAAGGTGCAGCTGTGCCTTTCATTGAACAGCAATGAGTGTGGTGGAAACTGCTTACCCCTACTTATACAGGCTTTTCTTTTCCATTAATAGCCATCTCTCTCCCTGGCTGGGCTGCCCGGGGCTCACTCAATTCCTGTGCTCAGCAGCCAGCATGGAAACTGTGCCACCAGCAGTTCTTGCTGCTGTCATCCAATTTTCCATGGGGTGTATAACATTAGCAACTGGATGCAGCAGGATTTGGTGGGTTATTTCCCTGTGCTGGAATCTGTCTAATCTGCTCTTTCCTCAGGCCTCCCTGCATTGTTATTGGAAGTCAGGTCTGCTGCAATTTTCCAGGCAGAGGTTAATGGGATAGATTAGCATTTTATTACTATGATTATCTTATTGTTCTTTGTGTGACACTGACCTGGAGTTTGAAGTGCTGCATAAAACATAAAGGGGACATGAGTCCCACTCATAAAAATAATTTTTAGATTAATAGCAGACTGGTCCTGCAGGCACTGGAGGCAGTGTGCTTGTTCCCATTCTCCTTCCCAAGCTGTTACTGGGAGCATGGTGCTTGTACCAGCTCTCTCCAACAAAGTGCCTTGCGTGTGGCTCCTCAGAGCAAGATGCAGCATAATTAGGAAGGGAATTTAAAAGGTTTCAGCAGGAATTTTATAAAGCTCCCAAGTCATTAAAGAATGCAAACAACAAAGAAATGGAGTGACCTTTGTGCTCTTGAGGCCTGAGATGCTTCTGAAATCCCACTTATTTCTGCTTGGGGTCTGACATAGCAGCTGTCAGTTGTTACACTGCTTGTGGAGCACATTGGTCACTGCCCTACACAAGGTTCACCCTTGCTAGCTTGTACAGCCCCTGGAGGACACTTCACCACTGTTCCTCTTGGGATGTACCCCTGGGTGCTTTTAAATTTATTTGTTGCAAGACATGTTTGGAATTCCTTGACCCAGTGCTATGAAAGCTGACACCTTTGTGCACAAAACCTATTATTTCAAAGAAAAAAAAAATCTACCCTCAATCAGATATGAGTTTCTCAGCACTTTGAAGCACTTAGTCTTAATTATGGACTTTAGAGCCTGACTGTATCAGGGCTGACTACATTTTGGTGTCTTAGCATAATATCATAAACTAAATTTTATCTAGTGAGTTATAAGACATTAAGATCTCATTAAGGATGAACTCTTTACCCTGCAGAAGCCTGTAATGGAATTCGTGTTGTTTCCCTGTCTGTGAATCATCCTGTGATGATGCTGCTGGCTCTGCTGTAGGCTGGATGGAGACTGCTCCAAACAGCAACTGGATGTTTGAAATTCATCTCCAGATACTGCTGTCCTCTGTGCTTCTCAGAGGGGAGTCAGAGGAGCCAACCAGGCAAAAAGTGAATATTTTTTGAACTGTTATTTGAAAAACAATGATACTTAATTAGTGTGCAGACTGAGTGTCACAGACCATCCCATCTCAAGCAATGTTTTCAGACCCTTTTAGAGATACAGTCTGGAAACCTAGCAAGTGTAAAGCCATTGGACCTATTTCCTGTTGGATTTACTTCCATCTGGGGACAAAAAGTGCAGAATCCTCCCAGGAAAAGTAGCAGAATTTTGTGTAGGTTCAGATGACTGTGTTGTGTCAGGGCAAAGAGAACATGACCCCATATTTCTCTGTGGAAGACAAGAGATGACAAAATAGGAATGTGGTGTGGTTCCTGGTTTTGCCTTGCTAAGTCCAGTGTCCTTGTCATGTAAGTTTGGAAGGTTGGTACTTTCTTTACAACTCTCTGCCTCCAGGAGTACTGTGGGCTGGGGAGAAAAAACCTGACAGAGAAAGGACTAAACTCTGCAGCAGATAACACTGCAGCTGTTGATCATGGATGAAAAAGTATTTTCTTTTTTTTTTTTTTTAATTAGATAAAGTAATGGTTGTTTTCCTCTAATGAAAGACATTTGTCTTTTCACTGAACCTACAGCCTCCCAATCAAGGTTTTTTTGCCCTGTTTTTATTCTTTGTTCTTCCCCTTCTTTTCCCCTTGTGCAATCAACAACAGACCAGGTCTACAGCAGTTTGATGTTTATAAAGTGGTCCAATCATAGCTTCACTTCTGGGCAGGAGTAAATAAATTCATCAAGCAGTTGATGCTTCTGCTCTGCTGTTATGATAAATGTTGCCATCAATTATACCAGTATGCTCAGACTGCAAGGAGCAGAACTAGCTGCACATGCTGCCTGAGAGGAATGACAACAAGACAATTCATGTTCCCTCTCTTTGTGCTTTGTATTCGCAAGCACAACTCTCCAATTAAACTAATTTGTTTGTTTGGATTAGCCGACGGATTAAGAAATGTTTTTAGTTAACACTGGAGCATAACACACATTAATATTTTGGCAAACACGACATAATTCACTGCATTGGGCTGGAATCAGTGGAGTCTCTGATGCTGGAGTTTCACCAGCTCCACACCTTTGAGGGACCAAACTCCTTTCTGGCTGGGACCTGCTCACTGCAGCTCCAAGAGAAATCCAGATGTCACCAGTATGGGATCTGGTACATGGCAGCTTTTGGGAATCACCTGACTTTGGATTCCTCTAGAAAAAATGGTGCCAGTCCCCTTGCTGAAGGTGTTTATTCATGGATGGTTTTGGGGAGGTTGGAGAGGGTAGTTTTTAGGAGATGTTATGCTGTTTCAGCTCTGAACTGTTAATAGTAGGGCAGTAAATGGCTTTTGTTTGGTTTCCACATTGGTTCCAGTGCCCTTGCTCTGTCATTCCTGCATGGTGTTTTCCAGAGCCCTTGCATGATGTTTTTGCAAGAGATTTGTTAGAGAAGTGGAAACCAAACTAGCAGATAGCACATTGTAAAGCCTAAACCGTATTTAACATTATTTTAGACATCCTTTCTTTGATCACAAACTGTGAAGTTGAAGCCTTGCATGAAATGAAGGAAATTAATTAATTCAACAGAGAGTTCCCTTTCTTCCTTTGAAATTAATAAACAGCCAGTGCCTTTCAGAATTGGACATTGTCACTAAAATGCCAAGAAAAAAGCACACCTTACAGCTCAAAGTAGAAGTAAACATACAGCATCTGCTTCTTGTGACCCAGAGTTCAGCATGTTTATTTGATAACTGGATTTTAAAATTAAGCAAGCAGATCCAGCCCCATATGAACGGCTGGTGAAGCATCCATTACTTGTATTCTATATTCCTAGATTGCCAGCATGCAGCAATTAAATCCAGAACAGAATTCTGTCTGGGGTGTGCCATCCCAAGAGCTTTATTTGCCATGTCTGCTCTTGTTCTTACCTCAGTCTTTTGCTGATCAGATGCTGTGATGTGATAGCTGGGGCCTTGTTTTGTTTAAATGGGAATGGAGATGAGGCATGTCAAATACCTCTTTAATGGACACTACTGGCATGAATTTCAGATCTTTCTGCAGGTAGGATTTGGGTCAAGAAATGTGCAATTCTTAGCATAGGATCAAAGTTAAAACTTCCCTTTCTGTCTGCCTCAGTATCTCTGAGGAAACAACATAAATGACAATCTGGTCTGTGTAAACAGCAGTTGTTATTTGTGATATTCTTGGCAAAAACAAAACAAAAGTATCAGAAGTACTGCAAATTGATGTTACACTAGAAGGTGTGAGGCCAGGGATCAATCCAGATGTGAAGACAGCCATGAATAGGGCCAGAAGTCCCTGTGTGCATGAAACTGTTGTGAGCACAGGGAATTCATGCAGCTGGTTCCCTGTGGCTCAGCCCACTTCTCTGATTCAGCCAGGATGAGTGGTGACTTCAAGGAAAGTCTATGAGTCCAAGTTTTCAAACTAGGATTGGGATGCTCTGTGTGTCCCACATCACACATTCAGTGTGCTTGGAGTTTTTCACAAACAGAACTGTTGGACTGTTGGGATATGTTCCTTGAGCTTTATTGTAGCATCAGCCTCATTACATGGTATCTAAAGATTTCTTTGTTGCAGAATATTTTAAAAACTTTCTAGCCAATTGCATATTGCTAAAGCTTACAGACAATTGTTCTAGCCAATTATTAAAAGCACACATGCAGCTTTCTGAAGATCTTCTTACCTTTACCATTTCCTACAATTCTGCAGTGTGCTGGAGTTGGTTTGTTAGAGTGCAGCACATGGGTCGTGGGCACTGGAGCATGAACTGAAAAACACAATATGCAGCATCCTTATTAAACACAGGGCATGGGCTCTGAAAGGAGGAAGGCTGGACCCTGTAATCTATTCTGCAGAGAACAATTGTGCCAGAGTTTGTAAATGACATTTACAAATGATCAGAGGAATGCTGTGCTAATAGCATCCAGACAAAACAGTTCTCTGGAAGATAAGAAATGGGTTTCAGTCATCACAGCCTTTCTTTGTCTGCAGCAAAAGGATTTTGTCTTTTTAGCATTTCTTCCAAGGATACATCTGCCTTCTTATCAAGAACTCAGTCTTTCAACTAGCAGAGTTCTGAGTTTCTAAAGAAGGTGCTTTTGTGTGTTTGCAAGTTGCAGGCTGGTTGTGGGCATCATTTTCTCTCTTGCCCTGCTGGCTACTTCCTTATCTGCCATGGCACAAGTAATAAATGCAATTATGTCAGGATAAAGCAGGTGTCTGATTTCCAGCCCCTGCTAAGGAAGCAGTGCAAGTCTCCTGTGCTGCCCCAGGCTCAAGGGCTGCTCTCTGCATGGGGTGGGCACCCTGCTTTCCTCAGGTGGGACAGGTGGGCAGCAAGCAAGTGAAGTCCTGACTGATTCTTCAGATTAGAAAAGCCCATCTAATAATTTCATGGGCTTCTGCATGAGTGCATAGTGCTGGGGTTTTATGATCAGAGCTAACATGGAAAAGGATTTTCTGATTCCCTGCAATCCCTGATGTTACAATAATGGATTCTGGGATTCAGAAATGAAACAACAACATTCCACTGCCTCCAGCTCTGGGCTCCTGGAAGTGTAGCTGCTGTGGTGGACAAAGATTGTGTTTGCATGAGTTCATTGCACCCTCTAACACCCCACTTTTTATTTTGTGCAGTAGCTGTAGAATGTTCTGAGCTAACCAGTCTGCTCCTGATGTCATTGTGATTGGCCAGAATGGTGACATGAGGAAGAAAGAAATCAATCAATCTGAGTTTGAAGATAATTTCTTTTTCTTGAGTGAATTGTATGTGGAGACAGAAAGTGACAACTCATGTAGGTGGTCCAGCAATTTGCTTTGCCATGAGTTTATGGAGGGATGTTTGCTTTCCAGACAGACCACCCACCATCCTCTGTCCCTTCCTCCTCCCCTCAACTCCTCCAGAAATTCTCAAAATAGTGCTGAATACCAATGCTATTTAACTGGAGAGGAAAACCTTGCTATAAATACAAGCAAAAATAACAGAGTCACAGTGTACCTCACGACTCAGGACTTTGTAAAGTTTTCTTGGCTGAGACACCAAGGAACATCACAGGGACTCTGTGTTTCCAGGGAAGCTATTTTAAGTTATTGTGGAAGAGGCGAGTGTGATTTTGTACTTCCTTTTCCATCCTGCATGACTCCTCGTAAACAGGCACAGCTTAAATACAGATAATTAGGTGAAAAGGGAAGAAAGTGGTGTCTCTATATACAAGTGATTGCTGTCACATCCAGGTACTTCTCTCAGAACAAGCTTTGTTCTGTAATTGCTGTGCAGCTGTGGGCTGCACTTGAGGGGCTGTTTTATTATAAAACCTGGCAGGACTTTCAGGAGTAGTGCAAAGTTGGCTGCTTGGGTGAATCTCTGGGCTTGATCCCTGTGGATTTCTCAGCTTTCAGCTGCTTGTGCCAAGGCAGCACATCCTTGGGGCACCACACCAGCACCTTGTGTTTGTATCTTTGGTGAATGGGGATGGATTTGCCTCATCCTGTGCTGAAGGTGTTTTTGAGATGTGTTTTTCATTCAGTGTGTAACACAGCTGTGAGGTGTGGCAGTCCCTGGTACACCAGATAAACAGATTTGTTCTTCCCCCAGCTTTCTGCTGTGGCCATTGTTGGCAGGGAACCCAGCCAGGCTCTGCAGGGAGGGATCAGACAAAGGGAGCAGCAGCCTTGCAGGGAACCACAGTTCCACAGGGCCTGGGCTGCTCTGCAAGGGGAGCCAGGCAGGTGAAGGAAAAGCTGCTTTGAATCTCAGACTAATTGTAAATGATGAGTTATCAGGGAGCATAAAGAAGGAGGCACTGTACCTTTCATAACACCATACTCTTTGTTAGACTACAGACAAAAGTAGGCTTTGACTTGAGACTACAGGAGAATACAAGATGAGAGCCTATAAAGATGGAACGTATTGATCTTCCCTTTATCTTTTCAAAGCATTCCTTTTTTGTCAAGGGGTCCTATTTTTTGTACAGCATGTCCCTATCTTCCAATACTTTGTGCATTTCAATGCTCATATTTTAGGGAAATAAATCATTCATGTTTTCTGTAATTATTTTTTTAAACTGAGTATTTGTGAGTGATGAAACACATACATTTTCAAACAAAAAGTTACTCTGAATTGAGATAGTAAAACCAGGTAGGTTCCTGGCCTGGCATGAAAGCACAGTTTCATGTTCCTCACTGAGGGTATATTGATTTATATGAACTAAACATCTTTTTCTCTAAGCCCCAGATCAGAGTGGGTTGTTTTGAAGCATGCTGTCTCCTATAAACTTGAAAAGGGAAGGCTTTACTAAGGAGGCTGGAGATATACAAATAATTGGTTTGTTTGTTCCTTTGTTGACTAATACAAAACATTGGTAAAGAGAAATATCCAGACCTATAGGAATTATTTAAGCTTTTTTACTAAAATATATAGTGAAATTTATTTATTTATTTGTTTGTTTGTTTATTTATACATATGTGTATACACACACACACGCACACACATATATATATATTATATATATATATATATAAAGCTGACAGTTCTTCTGGGTCAGAATTGGTCTACTTCATGTCAGAGCATCATTTAGAAATGTAGAACTTGAAACTGTGGAAAGATGTGAAAATTTTGCAACAAAGTCACCATTTTAAAGTTTATTTGAAAAAAATAATCCTACTAACAGTTGCAGTGAATTTATGTGGCCCATTTTGGGGTGCCTGAAGTCTGTTTCTCAATGGATGAAATCCCAGGTTAGCCAAGCCCCTTGTCCCCATGTGTCACTCCCATGTTCTGACAACACAATAATGGACCATGGTGAAATTCCAGGAAATAAGATTTGAATAATGTTTTCTAATAAAATATAGTGGTGCAATACAATAAAACACAACCATTATTCAAGGTGCAAACCTTTAGAAAAGCTCTTATGGTTTTGTTGTTTTTTTGGGGTTTTTTTGTTTTTTTTTCAGTGAGGAAACAATTGAATCTGTCCCAAATCAGCTTCTTAATCCACAGCTGCTATAAATCAAAGAAGAACAGAATTAAGTTTCAATTGACTTTCCTGGCTTTGAGCATTAAACAAGAATAACTTGAACGATGGAGAGAACTCTGCAATTTAAAATTCAAAAGCATTGCCCTGCTGAGCTCACCAGAGTGCTGCTGAGGGTGCTGCAGGGCTGCAGCAGAGCCCCACTGCAGCCAGGTGGCCCAGCTGGGGGGGGGATGACAGCAGAAATGGCACAAAAAAAGGGACTTGCAAATATGTAAATGTTGAATGATTCCTTGTTCTGTACAAGCTTCGCTTCCCAAAATGAGAAGTTACCAGGATTGGAACCATTCAAAATGTCAGATGTGACAATGGGATGCAAATATCATCATCTGATCAAATATTATCATCTGAATATTAGCATCTTATTCATCTGAAGAATAATGGAATTTTCTAGACCATCATTTTGGTTTTATTTTTCCCATTTCTTCTTTACTTATTTGAAGTATGGAATGTTTGTGTTTCTTTTCCAATCATGTGAGTTCTTTCATGAAAGTAAAAATAAGTGGAGTGCCACAAGCTTTCTACATGAAATTTTTTCACAGGTTTTAAAGGAACCTAATAAGTTACTGGATTTCTTTCTTCTTTTCAACAAGGAATACTTTGCATCTTTAAAAACCTTTTTACTTCTAAAAGCAACAGAGAATTCATAGGTATAAGAAGTTGTGTAATTTGATTTTGCTGCACTTTGATGGAAAATGGGAATTTACCCTCAAATCTGGTAAATCTCAGACGGGTATTTTTTAAAGTCTGTGTGGGTATTTACAGTCAGTCCTACAGTTTATTTGCTGGAATTTCAGTGCTACTTTGAAATATCACCTGTAATTGTCCTTGTTATTTTAATGGACCATTCCAGAGGGTAGCAGAGTTAACTACCAGCATTTGTTACGTGCCAGCTCCATTTCCAACTTTCACCAACACAAAAACACACAGAGAAAAATTCCCCTGCTGTCTTGCCTTCAGCATGATCCTTCCTTCAGCTTTGCTGTAAATCTGTGCAAAGTGATATTGATTCCTTTCAGTGTCCTTGCTTGAAAGGCAGGGGCACCTTTTCATTTTGGTTTGATGTTCTGGAAAGGTCACTGTGTTCTGAGGTCATCCCCCACTGAAGTCATGCCTGGGGCTGTATCCTGAGCTGATGGAAACTGCAGCAGCTCCATTCACAGCTGCAGGATCAGGCCATGGTGTGAAAAATGCTAGAGGCATTTAAAAAAGACATGAATCTTGGGATTTATTTGTGAATATCAGTATTAATATTGAATCCAGTAAAAATGAGAAAGAGAAGGAATTAGTATGAAAGAGCAAAAGAACTGCAAGAAGCAAACAAACAAACATTACTTTTTAATTGGATTGTGTATTTTCTAATTCCCTTTCTAATCCAGTATAAGCAGCTGTCTTGTGACAATAAATTCCCAAAAGACTGAAGAATTTTCCTCTAGCATACCAAATTATGTCCATCATGGCACTGTTCAGTGTCTTGTTGACTATCAGATCTCAGTTTTTCATTCCATAAAACAAAGGGGTCCTGTCTTCTCTCTTCTCTGCGCCCCAAAATCCCATTGGGCTGGGAATTTTTATAGAATCATAGAATGGTTTGGGTTGGAAAAGTCCAACCATAAAACTGAATTATCTGTTACAGGATTTTCTGTGGTTTAGAGGAGTGGATAGAAAGGCTCCTTCTCTGGCCATTTTAAGACAGCACCAGGTTTGCTGCAAGCTCACAATCATGCAGTTGAGGAACAAGGTGATGGAAGATGTGGCTTAGAACTGTTGTGTGTGCCACAGAAATTGCACTTTGTTTGAGATGAATTTGGGCTACATTTATCTTAGTATTGGGCTTGTCTGCACACCTGCAGCATGCTTTGGAAAGCTAGGTGAGCATGAAAGAGAATACATTGCTGATTCTGAGATAGATTTTCCTTAAACTGAAGGTTTTACCTGGCAAAGGTCAGGCTCAGAACTGCTTGTTCAGTTCTCGTGTTTGAATTTGCACTGATGCTATGTACAATTAGTGGCAATTAAATGAATTAACATTTTCAAGGCAGAGAATTTTCTCAACACTCTCTGCTCCTGGTATCCAGCTCTTCCATTAGCATTAGTGTAACGTGGCAGCATTCACTCATCTAATTTTAGAGTAGGCTATTTAAAGAATAATCTGATGCATTCATTTATGTCCTACATAGAGTGGGTGTTATGAAGATGCTCTGTTCTTATCACTGCTGTTATCACTTGTCCTGTATATGACAGGTGGAAGCAGCTCCCTGTCCCTGTCAAGACCAGGGTCCTGTTGTAGATAAATGCTCCATTCAGGCACTGAGAACAAAAAATTTAGGAAGGTGTCATGGGGGAGAAAAGAGGACTGTAAGATACATACTGAAGGATTCATCAACAGAATTAATTTAGTGGTAATCAGTAGTTGGATCTGTGACCAGTTAAAGCTAATAGTAAAATGTGTGCTGTGAATATCACTTCTGGCTCCATTACAAGATTAAATTATAAACGTTCACTTTAAGCCTTTCTTACCCTCTGTTCCAAATCTGACTTGTGCACTCATGTACTTGAAAAAGGTTTGCCCCTTCTGAAAGCTTCCTACATCTCCTTTCCTCAAACCAAACCTGCAGAACATTTTCCTGGGCAGGCAATCAGCACTTCCCTTGCCTCCAGTTAGCCAGGGAGCAGTGGCACCTTGTCAGGAGCTGGGTGGCACCTGGGCTCTGGAGCTTTGGGATGATGTGTTTATGATGTGAGTCTCCTTTCATAGTGTTGTCAGTGTTGTCACCACAAGAAATGCATTATTCTTCCTGTGTCATTCTGTCTTGTTTTGTCACATGCCAATTCCTCTGAGGCCCCTCTGTGCAATACCACAGAAATTCCCTGTGCACATACTGACCTCAAAAATCTTGAAGACTTGGAAGGAAACCAGCTTCAGTTATTTTATCTACAAACACATCAGATAAATTTGAGGGCATTATTAACTTTTAGTCTTTATTTTTTGTCCATTCTTCCCTAGACTGTTTTGGCAAGTCCATTTGGATTCCTCTCTCTTAACCTGCCTGCCTCTAGCTTCCTCCTGCCCTAATCCACTTCATGTTGTGGTGTCCTCCTTCTGTGCTCAAGAAGTTGCAGTATTTCATGTGACAGACAATTACTGGTTCAAGAGAATTCTCCTAACCTTTTGTCAGGAGTTGAACAACCCCAGTCTATCACCCAGCTATCCCTTAGTGTTTTCTCTGGCAGGGAATTGTACTAATTGTGTTGAACAAAGTGTGCTAACAGGCAGCAGTGCAGTTCCCTGCAGCATTCTGTTAAATAGCAGCTGAAAGCCCAGGATTTCAGACCAAAGCAGGTCCTTGCTAAGCTCAGTCCAGCCATGTCCTCCCAGGATCTGTGTGCCTGAGGGGTGGAGGGCAATACCCACCAATAAAACCCCTGCTCAGGGCTGGACAGCCCAGACACTGCTTGTTGCTCATCTTTGGTTTATGCAAATCAAAGGCAGCTCAATGGACATGAAAGGATTTCATGTCAGGATCTTTTTGTGAGATGATACCACTGGATGTGTGTTGGATATAATATATAATAATAAACAACATAAAGAAAACTTCAGGCCAGATCCATTTCACATTTCCTTTATATCAGTGGAATGTGATCTGTCCTTTATGGCTGGTATTAATGTCTGTGCCACAGTCAAGCCCCCAGTGTAAAATATCTCCCTGTATTTAGTATCAAAAGCAGTGAGTGATCTGTGTCTGTAATTATATATTGTGATGTAGTGGCTGAAGGCAGGTACAGTATGGAATGCTTGGGAGCTTGGCCAGAGGCTTTGATGCTGCAGTTTCACTGGGGAGGGCTTTACTGTGAAATCATTTTCCCTCAAAATAAGTAAATATATAAATAAATGAAGCTTTTCAATTTCATAGCCCAGAGCAAGATTAATTAATAGGGAAAAAATGCTTAATCTGTCTGCTCACCACAGAATTAATGAATAATAGAGAATGTCTTCCCAGCATCTAGAGCTAAAAGGGTGATGAATATGTGTGCATGTCATTACCTACATGTCTCTGCCAACCTGCAGCTCCCCTCACAACTGCACTTTTGGTGCCTCCTAACACCTTGGTTTTCCTTGTTTTTCTTGGTTTGGACTTCTTTTTGTTTTAGACTCCATATGGTCTCTAAATCAATTGAGAGGGAGATTAATAAAAGCAAATTCTGTCACTTCCCTTATGGCAAGCTGTCCCCTGTTTTCAGATGGAGAAATTGAAAGCTAGAGAAGCTGTGTGGTCTGGAGCAGGAAAAGACAGAACAGTTCTGAAAGCATTTGCACAGTCCAATTTAGTCTTAAATGTCCTTTTCCTACTGACTGGCTCATTTTAAGTCTGTTTAAAAAAAGCCCCCAAACTCCCCAAAAACTCATTCCAAAACTGTTAAATTGGACTTTGCCCTTTACTGGGAATATTAGGGAATCCAACCCAACTAAATGAATGAGGTTTTGTCATCCTACTTCCATCTGTCAAGGTTTCTCACTGACATAGTTTTAGGATGGAATTTTATCATGCATCAGCCTTTAAGTTTTTTTTTTCTTTAACTTTAGTTTGGTTTTTTTTTAAGATGAATTATTTTAAAAATACATTGAAGACTTCACTGCTAGAAATGTTTTGGTTTCTATTTAAATATTCTGAACATCTCTGTTAAAGGCAGATACAAACTGTACTAAATGTTCTTTATTACTCATACATACACTGTCCCTGTGAAAAACATCATACATCAGAGGCAGCAGTGATTCTTCAGATTTGCCCAGTGACAAGGCACCATAAAGCTATTCTTTACTAAAAATGTCAATGTCAACTTTATTTGCCAAAACATGTTTTCTTCTCTCAAGCTGCCAGTTGTTGTTTCAAAATAAATGGAATCTAAAAATCTCATTATTTTTATTGTTTAAAGCCAGCACTGGGTGCAGCTCTGGGGGTCAGGAGGTAACAATACTAATTTACCCTGGTGCTGCTGCACTTAGAATATTTAATCTCTTAGGACTTTGACATGATGGCTGGCTGTGTTTCTTAATTTTGTTGTGAAGATTTTGCTAGAGGGCCAGGCAGCTCTTAATAATGTGCATCAAGACAGAGACGAGTAAGTAATGAATATTGTATGAGGTTCTTTTCCTACCAGAGGATCAGCCTGGACAAATACCTTCACAAGCCCACAAGCCAGTTCCTCCTGGCAGAACTGGGACTGCTACAATGATGGCCAAAGATTAATGTGTCCTACTGGATCCAGTGCAATTCCAGTAGCAAAATATTTTTTAACTATTCTAAGCCAGTGATAATGTTCAGCTTTTTCCTCAGCTTTCAGCTGCATTGGACAGGGAGCAGCATCCTTCCATCCTTCCATCCTTCCATCCTTCCACCCTTCCACCTTTCCACCCTTCCACCCTTCCATCCTTCTACCCTTCTATCCATCCTCCCTTCCATCCTTCCATCCTTCCATCCTTCCACCCTTCCATCCTTCCATCCTTCCACCCTTCCACCTTTCCATCCTTCCATCCTTCCTCCCACCCTTCCACCCTTCCACCCTTCCTTTTTAGTTCCAGTGAAGAGCTCTTACACTTCACATGTCTCTGAGAACAGGATTCTCCCCAAAGCCAGCACTGCTGTATTAAAACATGCTGGAATAGCAAACTTGATCTGGACAGGTTTCCCAAAATAATATCTGATCAAAGACTAATAAAAGACCTGACAGGAAATCGTGCCACCATAAGGTTGGCTGTTTAAGAGTAGAAATGGAAATGAGACAAATGGATTCCAAGGAGGAACTGAGGATCATAATCCACAGATGTCACAGACAGAGCTGAAAATTGATTTTCTCTTGGAATTAGGAGCATCATTCATGAACCCTTTTTTTAAAGCAGCCCTATTAAAAAAAGTAGTCTCTGTTTTAAAGCCTTTGCAGTGCATGAAAGTAGCAGAAGGAACATACAGAACCAAAAGATAATATTGGACATTGTGAAAAGTAGAAATCTCAGCATGCTAACAGCTTAGCCATTGTGTAGGGCTTTGTAAGTTTTCTGGCATCAGGAATAAGTAAAGATGGATTTCAAGGAGTATAATGAGGTAATTTCTATATCTGTAATAGCTGGATATTAAATTACATTTATATATCTCGTGCACATTTATTTTCTTTATTGCAACTCTCATAAACACAGAAGCCGTCCTTGAAAAGCTTCCCTGATTTATTTCCAGTGTGAGTCTCTATCTTATCACAGCAACTCTGAAATTCCTTGCAGTAAGTTATGGGCATGATCAAAACCATCAGTCTGCAGCTTAGAATCCCAGTGCAGCAGCTGCCAGGCAGGTCCCAGCCACCTTCCCTTTTCTGAGGTGCAGGTGGGCTGAGCCCTTCTGTCATTTGGGGGAGACAAGGTCCTCAAGGTCCTCTTTTTGCATGGGTAAATCTAAGTCCCTGCAAATAATTTTTGATCATGGTGAATGGTGATAATCCTCTCTTAGCAAACAAGCACCTATTGAGGAATTACAATAGGAGATAATAATAGGAAATGGATGGAGGACTATGCAGTTGGATTTTAAAAAGGTAGCTCCACTCAATTCTTATTAAAATTGGTGAGAGCTGTAATGTTTATAAATTAGAGCTTTGTAAAATGTAAGTATGTGGGTTGAATATTTTATTCTTGGCATTATTTATAATCTAGTTTTACAATGACAGGTTTATTGGGGGTTTTAATGCACGTTTGGATAATTGTTGAGTTTTATCTGCATGCTTTTACTACAGGGTGGTCATCAGCACAATCTCAAAGGCTTTGAAAGCAGCAGATCTGCTGGCAATTGTGCTGTCTATTATAAATTCACTCTGCAGGGTCAACCTGTAGCTTTAATGCAACAGGAAGAACATAAAAGAAGTGCATATTTGTGTCACAGCCACAGGTGGTGGAACACAGCATGATCTGTACATTTGAACAACTGTCCCATGTGCAAGTGGGAATTGCTGCAGTTTTAGAGGCAGCATCCCAAATTCCCAAATTTATGAAATTTCTGTGTCATCTTATCAAGTGACTAATACAGCCAAAATTAAAAGGAGATATATATATATATACATATATTACATACATATATATATAATTTCTGAATTGTGTGTTTAGATTTTAGGGCATCTCAGTATCTGAGGGGCTGCAGTGCCTCTTTGCAACAGGGTGAGGGCCTCAGCTCTGTGTGTCTGGGTGTTCAACAGATTTGAGACTCTCCAGGCTGATTTTGCTGCTGTTTTCTTCTAAATAAGTAGAAAAGTAGAAAAATATCAGGCTATATTAAAACTCTAAGCAAAGTGCTAGCAAGTGCAGTTGGGGTTTCACTGGCAAAATGGTAGGTGATGTCTGTGTGTGAGTAACTACAGCTGGAATCTGCAGTTGCAGATCATCACTGGCATAATATTTTCTCTGTGGTGTCTTTTTCTTTCTTTAAAGTTAGTGTTCAAATACTTGAAACATCAAAGTCTTCCCTTCTACACATTATTCATTCCTGCAAATGTCTCATATCATGCAGTAGGATGATCAGAAAGGTATGTCTCTTTAGAAATGGTAAATCAATCTTGTCCTTTTGGAAAAGTGGTTGGGAATGATTTTATGGTTATTAACTTGAATTCAATATTTTTTTTTCAACCTAGACTTTTTAAAATTCAAAAAACTTTCAAGAAACTTTTTAATCAGCCTCTTCTTGCCTTTTCTCAAAAGTAAAATCTTACTTTTTTTTGTATCATCAGCCAGTTCCTTCATCTCATTTGAAATGAAACTCAACATAAAACAGCTCACAGAAAATTGAAACTCACTGGTTGTCTGAGCATGTACCCACCACACCTGGGACTAAAGGCATGGTGCCTCCAAGGGCTCTGCTGTAGGGATGGCACTTCCACATGGTCTCTTTTAATACATTTTCTGAGTATTTTTTGGGAAAACTTAACTTGAAAACTGTCCAAATGACAGTGGGTATGTTGATCATACTCAGTTGTTGTACAATCTACAGATTTCACTAGCTGGCTAAAAAAAAATGTGTGTATTGGTTGAGGTTTGTAGCTCCAACTGAACTGGGGTCAGATTGACTTGGAGCCTGCTGCCTTGTGGAGCTGCATGATAGGCTCTGTAGATAATGGCTGGAACACTGATGTTTTATTAGAGTTCTTTTCAAAATATTTTAGTTTTTTTTCAATGAACTTTTCTGTCTCATACCTCAGTAGCTAAGTAGAACAAGATTTTAAATGCAGGAGCAGCTGAAGTTTTCCTCTATATCAACACCTTCATGCCAAGCTGGAGCGTTCTGCAGTAACCAAGAGTTAGCAGAAGCAAATATAACTGCTGTAAGGCCAACCTTGCACAAGACCAAGCAGAGCTTCAAGGAGAGCCCCAGACCACAGCAAGGTTTGGTTTTACATGCTGCTGTTGCCATTACAGCCTCAGCTATTTGACAGCCCAACAGCAGCAGCTCAGAAGTGCCCCAAGGCAATAAACCATCTTTGCTGCTTTTGGGGAGATGCCTGTGGCAGATGGAGATTTCAGAATGCTGACTGGCTTTTCAGAGCTCTTACCTCTGGCTGTTTGACACCACCTTCATCTGCAGCCAGCTGTCCTTTGTCCAGGTGTTCCCTTTGGCTGAGCACAGGGATGGGGAGTGTGGTCACCTGTGGGCTGCCATTTGAATGCTTGGGGTCTTGGTGTGCCTTGACAGCATCTTCCTGATCCATCTTCCATAATGAATGGAAATAGGAACCCTGTGGAGATGAATAGGAGGGAAAATCAGTGAGAGAGATAGAGAAACTGGAGTTGTGGTTTGGAATGGAATCCCAGCATTGCCTCTGGCTTGATCCATTGATTGGGAACAGCTACCAAAGCCTTCCCATGATCTCCCTTCGGAGGATGGATCAGCAATCAGAGCTGATTCCTATGGTTTCAGCTAAAGTATTTTCACTGAAATCCAGCTGTTATATATATTGATTTTGATCAAATTTTCCTTTGGCAACATAAGTCTTTTCTGTGGGAATTAAAATTGGAACTTAACCCTTTTTGGGCAGGAAACAGCAGCTTCAGCTCAAGTGCTGTTCGTGTGAAAATATTACAGTGTCTTTTTTGTTTGGTTCCAAGGAAAAAATAAAATATATCATTTGATCATGAAATTTGTCCAGAAACACTTCTGCTGTCTACTAAAGCTGCTTCAGTCAGCTTTAGTATCTCTTTTGCAACTTGCTTTGAGTTGTCTGAAGGAACAGTGAGCTACAAGAGCTAGCTATTATTTGAGTGGTATTGGGTGAGGTTTCAGCCATGTGAACACAGTCTGTGCTGTGTACAGAAGAATATGAGAATATTTTAAGCTGACCATTTAAGAAATTTACTTAGGTCAAAAAGTGGTTTCCTTTAGCTAAGCTGGTCATGGATGAAATCATGTCTGTGAAAGCCAGTTTAAAACTGCAATGGTGCAAAAAACCCTCATCAGAACTTGGTAAATTCTCTGAGAAAGTTGAAGGTGTTTTACAAGCCTTGGGACAAACTATAAACTCATGTCAGAATCCAATCTGAATTCTTGTGGACTTGGAGTTTATAATGGAAATAGGGATGTAACAGATTCTTAACCATATCAAGACCAGCAGGTGTTGCTATAATATATTAAATGCTGTGGAGCCATCAAATAAGCTGCACTTGAGCATTAGTTCAATATTTTCTTAAACCAAATTGTTATTTCATAGGAAAATGTAATGCTGTGAGTGATTTGTAATAAGAATACTACTGAAATAATCAAAGCACTGGAAAATTTCAGATTCTGAGCTTCTTCTGCTGAGTGACTAAGAGAGTTTTGCTACAGCTTAAGTGAAAGATCTGATCCTGCAGCTAGGCATTATTTGTGTTTAAGAATCCAGAAATATAGGAAATAACTAAATCCTTTCTGTATTTCCATATTCGGAAGAGATGACACTGCAGAAACTTGTGGCATCTTCTAGGGATAAGATTAGATGATGGTGAAACTCCAGTTTAGGTTTTTTCTGCTCAACACAGGTGTCACTGGCGATCCTCAAAAGACCAGGGGAGAATTCCTCTAGGACAGAAACACATCTCAAAGAAACTGCACCCTCAGGGGCCTTGCAGGTGAGCAGCAGGAGGGTCAGAAGCAGGACCAGCAGAGGAGAATTTATATCTCAGGGAACCCTGAGCAGGACTTGCCAAGTTTCAGTGAACTCGGGGAAATTGTAACTTTTGCAGGATTTTGAGCTGGCAGCTCCTGAAACCGAGGAGGAAAGATGAAAGGAGAAAAATTCCCAGCACCAGGATCTATCCATGGCATGCAACTCTCTAAGTGAGGTGGGTGTATCTTTTTGTATAAAAGGAGGATTGCTGTGAACATGAACGGAGAAGCTCTTGAAAGGGCATATTTAATGTGCATAGGTATTGAGAGTAAAGAGTTTTGACCTGAGAGATTATCAATTTAGACTAGATATAAAGAATAAGTATTTTCTGGCAAGAGTGGTAAAATGCTGTCATGAGTTGCCCAGAGAGGTGGTAGATGCCCCATCCCTGGAAACATTTGAGATCAGCTCAGACAGGGCTCTGAGCAACCTGATCTAATTGAAGATGTCCCTGCTCATTGCAGGGGCCTTGGAGCAGATGGGCTTTTAAACATTTCTGCCGACCTAAACTATTCTACGAGTCTATATTTCTACGGATATTTGGCAAGAACTTCTCTTGCCTGTGTATGCGGCCCCAACCATGTCATTTCCATGTAGAATCCCAAGCCAGTGCCGTACCCGCGCTGCTGGGAAACCCACGGAGCTGAGCGCTCTACCAGCTCTCCCTCTTGCTGGGAGCGTGCGAACTTGTTTCATCTCTTCTCCACCGCTGAGACGGGTGGGGCATCACCTCCCCTCCGGGGCTGCACCGCAGCCAAGGACACCTTCGTCCTGCCGCCCTCAGGAGGTGCCCCTGGGCGGGACAAGCGCTCTCCCGGTGGGCAGCGGCGGCGCGATGGCCCCTGGCGCGTTCCGCGGCGCGGAGCCCGCGGCG